>SKCR01032867.1:0-147688 GCA_019454045.1 Zanthoxylum bungeanum
CAATTCAAACCAAATCATGCTTGAAAACATTTTACCCAAATTTTAAGCCCTAAACGTTTTATGCTCAACCTTGCTCTGATACCATTGTTGGTTTCTATAAGGTCCCAAGATCAATAAAAGCATGAAATAAGTGCGAATACAAATCAACGAAGTTTGCGGAATATTTACATCGATCGGTTGAGCGACGCGGAGACGAACAAAATCAAAAAAAAAAAAACTGATCCCTCCAAGGTCACGCAGTGACAGTTTCTTGTCACTGGTTTTAGCTCGGTTTTGGTCCCTCGTCAAGCTCCAAGCTTCGTCGAATGATTCCGGGCTCATAGGTGGACTTCCCTATCACCTTCGCATGTCTCGTAAGTGTGCTAACACTTGTGATTTTGCCACAAAATCCCACTCTAAGCTTCCCATTTCCTCATTTCCATGGCAGTTCACTGCCAAGAACAAAGAAGCAAAACAGCCCTCAAATGGGCGAGGAGAGAGAGGAAAGAATCAAAGAGAGAGAGAGGTAATTGTTACATTAAATTGGTAAATGATTTTCCATAAATCATATACACAATGTTTCTCCAAAAGTCAAAACCAATAAAGGCTCCAACCACTCCCATCACTTAATCACATAAATCAAAGTTGTCTAGTCACATCACTCAAAGTGACAAGTGATTTGACGCTTGATGCGACTAATGATTTAACGCTTGATTTGACTTGCGTGCCGCACTCGAATTCGAAATGCGAATGCGCTCACAAATTAATCTCGGGCTCGGGTTCGTTAATTCCAAA
Organism: Zanthoxylum bungeanum; assembly: GCA_019454045.1. Classification (NCBI taxonomy): domain Eukaryota; kingdom Viridiplantae; phylum Streptophyta; class Magnoliopsida; order Sapindales; family Rutaceae; genus Zanthoxylum; species Zanthoxylum bungeanum. The sequence goes on from SKCR01032867.1 coordinate 775, forward strand.
TTAACGAATTTTCTGTTGCGTCGTAATTAAATGATTACGCCTAGCGAAATCACTATCACATCGCTAATGAATTAATTCTAAATTAATTCATTCGCCCGAATTAAAATCCAATTTTAATTCCGCGTCGAAATCCAATTCGTTTAATATATCAAATATATTAATTTCTCGATTAATTCCAAATTAATCCTTATCTCTCTTTAATTGATATTTTATCCCAGATAAAATATCTCTGCAATTAATCCAGATTAATTTTCTCTCTCTTCAAATTAATCCCAGATTAATCTAGAGTGCGAGTCATACGTCATCATGAATCTTTGGGAAGTGACCTATGAGATCCCCGGATATGTTGGCAGTAAATTCGGTCGTCGGACTATCCGAACACGTAAGTACCAAGTACTACGTTTTACCGATTTACAATACAAGGTTGGCCTCTAGCAAAGCGCCATACCTACCCAATTCTCTGGAAATATCCTTACAGGAATAAAGGATCTATATCAGGCGTATTATACATAGTATTGCGTATTTATGTCCAGTATCGGATGATCACGTGCTAGGCCTGGGGCTGGAATTGTGTCTGCCCCGTACGAAGCACATGTTGGATGTCTGGTGACTAGTCTCTATAATCGGATAAACCTGACCTTGTCATTTTATCTCGATAGCTGCAGCATTTAAGAGAACCAATCCCGTATCCTACGTAACAGTCATCTCCATATGACTGGAGTGACACTTCCGTCTTGACATCACACCCAACACACTACGATTCTCAATATACCCAGTATTGGCATACACAGAACCTGTTAAAGCTCTGGACGACCGCAACCAAAGTATATTGATTGTCATAAGTATTAGCGGTGCAAGTCTTAGGTTAAGACCAAATACACCTACCCTGATTTCGGACTTCCAAAGACACATAGTCATACTACCAATGGAATTTCGAATGGGTCTATCCAGAGCGAAGCTGTTTCCCGTACCATCGGTAAAACACAACCTCCTATTACACTTGCATGAGTATCCTATACCCAAATATATGAGAACTATGCCGTTGTGCCCTCACAACGCGCAGAAGTGTAATACTAGTCTTTTACGTATTTATCGATGTCCAATCTCGATAATACTCTGACTGGGATATTTAATGATTTATCATACGTGGACTGATACTGTCTCATATCATTCTCCGTCCACGAACAAATCATAGGGACCTCGCATCATTTATACATCTAGGTGATCTAATCACAAATGATAAGAGTGCAATCTCATTTGTCACATAGTTAATTTGTACAACAACACCATGATCTGTACAAATAGTGATGCTATGGGTCATAATTGTCCAACATTCCTTTGATATATTGACAGTATATGAAAGACCGTTACGAAGTAATGTGATATAGTTGATGAAGTAGAGTTGCCTATGAGAATACAGCCAGTTGAAATTTAGTGGCCTAGGAAATAGTGTGTGAATTCGACGATTTGTGGCATGATATTCAATATCAAGAAATCTTAAGTCTAGACAAGTTCCAGAATATTAATTCAAAAAGGGGATTCGAGGATGAATCTTATTTAAGAGGGTGAGAAAATATAACATCCCGATAATTCCGATGATTACTATATTATAGGAGGTATAATACATGATATAAATTATGCTCAACCATGTATGCGCTTGTGGAATTGCATTTCGGACATTTGATGTGTCCTTTACAGTTCCAATACGAAATTTACTTTCGATTATACTCTAAACATCCCTTAGTGTTTGGGCCATAACTATTTCATACGATCTCTAATTTTTATGAATGTTATACCATCCGAAAGCTAAGATCGAGAACTACAACTATAGTAACTGATATAGTAAATTTCGAGGATGATCTAAAATTAGGTGATGTGGCACTATCTTAGCCACTCATACCAAACATAAATCAGCCATATGCACTATAAATAGCAAATACTATTCATCATATTCCTTGTTTCTTGAAGACACAATTTTTGGACTCCAAATAATCCCAAATTTTTCATTTTCTCAAACCAAAATATGAAGGAAAAATTGATGGTTTCAACTCCTCTTCATGTAAGTAAGCTTCATTTTATTCTTCCTCCATCTAATATTAAGTTTATGGCATGAATGTTTTCCCCCAAATTCTCATATAGAAGAACCCTAGAATTCATTTTATCATTTTAACTTTGATTAAGTTTCTAGCATGCCTAATTATGCATTTCATGATAATATAAGAATGAAAGAAGCATTATTTTATGAAATGCCCAATTTTTCCCGAAAAGAGGCATTGGCCGAATTATGCATGTGATATGGGGTTGAGTTTTGGTTGTTTTGATAATGAATGGTTATGGTGTATGTAGTTGGTGATGTATTGATATGAGTTTAACTTGTTTGGTAGTTGATAACTCAAAGAATGTGAAACTAGGGCCTTTGTTCAATTATATGGATGTGTTGGGAATTATGATTTGTGATGGATGATGTTTTAGACATGTAGTAGTTAGAGAAGTGCTCATGTGAAGGTGTTAGTGTGATAGTATTGTTGGAATTACTTTGGGCAGTGACAATGGAGAACTATTATTGGCCCTGAAATCGGGCTAGCGTCGCGACGCGTATAGACTAACGTCACGACGCGTATAGACTAACGTCGTGATGACGATCATGTGAATGCTCTATGCCTCGGGTGTGATCATATGGGCGTCGGGAAGCGTAACACCCAACATCGCGATGTGTAATAACCAGATGCTCGGCCTCAGGTCTGACCAAGTGGGAGTCGCGACACGCAAGTCTGGCGTCGCGATGTGTACCCATTTTCAGGATCAGTTATAGCCTATTTTAATTTCATCCGTGTATGTTAGAGGCCACCCTAAGGGTTTCATATCGGTATATATACACACACATTATGACATGTTACAAGCATAATTCATGACTTGTATATTAATTTAGTTCCTCGATTATATGATCTTCAGAAATAACAGTTTTATGAAAGAGTTTCCTGAAAGAACAGTTTTATGAAAGAGTTTTAGAAAGAAAATAGTTTTATGAGAATCTCAAAGATTTACAGAAAGAAATGAGTTTCCAAAAAAGTTTCACATAAATATATTTGTTTTCAGATAAGAAAAGAGTTTTCAGAAACGATAGTTTCATGAGATGATTTTTTTTTTTAAAACAATACATTTTCATAAAGCATTTCAGTTTCCATTTTAAACCGTCCACTCACTAGATCGTTCAAACAATCTAACCCCCCCACTCCAGTGTTTCTATTTTGCAGGTTTACCAGGTGGATGAGCTCGAGAGGATGGATACTGATGGTAGTCACTAGGATGTTTGAGTCCACCAGGTCGAGTGCAGAGGTTCAGCACAATCAGTGTCAAAGTATAGTTGCATGCAGACATTAGTAGTGTATAAGTCATTGTAAAATATTAAAAGTGTCTATTAACATAGTTGTAAAGTGAAGTATTATTGAGTAGATAGATATGAGTATTAGAATGCATTTTATGTTATTGAGTTGGGCTTTGATCCTTATGCGTGAGTTGTTTTTGAGATGAGATTAGCAGTGATGTTCATTGCCAGAAAGTCAGAGGCTTAGGGGGATAGGTCAGCCTATTTCCTGTCGGCAACACCTCCGGAAGGGGGATTATATAAATATTATTGACGTCTACCTCAAACATAAAAATAAAAGGTTTATATAGTAAAACCCTAAGCTTTCAACATAGCAATATGTATGTAATTCCTAATATATCCCCAATTAACCTACTATGCATGCCCAAGGCTATAATACTCCCTTAGGTCATGCTAAACATAGGCTGTATATATGATAGCAATGTAAACTAAAGGCCTAAATTAAACAAATTCCAGCCCTTTACATATAATCAAAAAACTAAAATAAAGAAATAAAAACTAAGCCCTAAACATGTGGCCTAAAACATGCCCAAGACAAGTGGGCCTTCAATATAAGACTTGAATCAATGTAACCTATAGTGGTTTCTCTTGTGAAAAGCCCATCTTCATTATTGTTAAAGCCTTTATGTTTCCTTTGTTAGTCTCGGCCATTGTCTTCTTAACAAACCCAAACATCACTTCCTTTATCTTATTCGCCCTAGACCTTATGATAGGTCCATCTGGTATAAAAAATGGATAATTGACTTAATGATCATCTTCCACATCATCTTGAATTGGATCAATCCTCATCTCCTCAAAAGTATTCGTCCTCAAATCTGCATCAAACAAAGATAAGTCAGAAACATTAAATGGAGGCCATTCAACCAACTTTGAAAAATATATATAGCTGGAAAAAGTTGTTGTCTTTGGTTTTTTGATACGAACCCAACAAGAACTATGCGTTGTAAACCAATGAATAAGCTAATTCTCGACCCAAGAAAGCCACGAGGTCGGATGAATTACTAATACCCATTGACAATAATGCCTCAAGAACCCTAGTTTCAAGTAACGCCACAAGGTGTGTAAATTCATTGATGAGTTTAAGTTCTAAGCTAAGAACAAGAGAGAATATGTCTTACGAAATGTATTTGCAATATTATTAATGTTTACCTCAAACATAAAAAAATAAAATATTTATATAGTAAAATCCTAAGCTACCCAACATACCAACAAGTATGTATTTCATAATCTATCCCTAATTAACCAACTATGCAAGCCCAAGCCCATAATACTCCCTTAGGCCATGTTATGCATATGTCATGCATAAGATAATAATGTAAACTAAAGGCCTCAATTAAACAAAGTCCAACCCTTTACATATAATCAAAAAACTAAAATAAAGAAATAAAGAAATAAAAAACTAAAGCCTAAACAAGTGGCCTAACACACGTCCAAGATAATTGGGCCTTCAATCTAATGCTTGAAATAATGTAACCCATGGTGGTTCCTTTTTTCTCTCTCTCTCACAAAAAATGAAGAGAATAGAGAATGAAATTGGTTTCATTCTCACGCCAAAACAAAAAGAAAAAAAAAAGAAAATGGTTTTGTTTTTTTTGTGTCGTTTGATTTGGTTGATTTGAAAATGGTTTTAATATTGTGAAAATTATTTTCACAAAGCTTGAATATTCTCCCAAAAATTATAACCGGAAATTTCATCCACCGATTCAGTGTGTAGATACACCTGGAGGCAACCGGAGACAAATCACTGTCTGGATAAAACTTTTGGAAGGTATATATGTCTGTGTGTATCTTTTAATCTATTAAAATGAAAAATTTTAAAAACCATAAAATCAGACTAGATCATCCGTGAACTTTTTCGTACGTAACGATCGTAGCAATAGGAATGGGAAAATCGTTTCCCCTTCTTCAATTGGTATCAGAGCCACATCCATTTTCATAATTTCCAAAATAAGGACAAAAAAGTAAATTTTTGCAAATTGTAAAATTCTCAACTCTCCTTAATTAATTAATTAGACTTATTTAAGTTTCCAGAAAATATAATTTATTGAAATTTAAGTTTTCGAGCTTGGACGTATTCCGATCGACCATAAATTAATTGTTTCATATTAATTAAATTAAAGAATACCGAACTTGATTAATCTAGAATTACCAGAATTCTAGTGAGAGTAATTATAAGAACATAAATCAACTAGAATTGATTTTGAATCAATTAACGTTGCCTCGTTAATAAATTAAAATGGTTTATTTATTAAAATTGATATAGATCAAAATAGTAATGGTTCTAAAACGATATCATTAAATTGACATAAAAATTTAAATTGTACCACTAATAATTATTATACATTTTGATGTATAATTTTATCACATCCTGGTATTTCTGGACATGTGATGGGCATAAGACAGCTTAGCCATTATCCGAACCCTTGACACACTGCTAGTTGTACTAAATGACTGACTCACAACATGAAATCATAAACAAATACATCGTATAAATTTGAAAACTTATCTATTTAATTTCCCAAATCCGTACACATAAAAAAATCCACATACAACTGAAATAATACTTGACACATATACATGGCCTTATGGCCTAACTTTACATCATCTGACAACTGACGACTTGGCCCGACTTTGAACTGACTCACGAGGTGTGTAATGATTGCCACTTAGTCCCACCTTTTCCAAGAAATTCCTAAACCTATGACCTGAAAAACAATTGGAAAGTGGGGGGAGGGGGGGTAAGGTGTTTTGAATGACATGGTGAGTGAATACTGAAGGGACAATAAAATAGTATAAAGTGGAATACATGATTTAACTGAAACATAGTATAAGAGAGTATTAAGTACTGAATCACGACAATATAAATAATAAGTTGGGAATCCAATAAGGTAATTGAAATCAGAATACACGACATAATGATCTGGAACATAATCAAACTAATAACTGTGTACTTGACTTAACCTAGCTTTACTATTCTGAGATGTTGTCATGAACCTGAACTGGAGCTATCATGGACTAAATAATATGTTTTATATTATGGCATAAATGTTATATGCTAACTTGAGTCTACAAAAACTATATTGAGTTATCTGAACTGAGAACTAACTATTAACATCCTAATATACAAATGTGGGCTGAACCTACATGATCTCACCTGAAACTACATAAAATAAACTTGGATCTACCTGAACTGAAAGCAATCTATTGAACATGACTTAATCCTAACTTACTTCTTCTGGAATTACCTGGACTGAAAATTCATGTGCTGAAATTGTAAGCTGCCTATTTAAACTAAATATACTTGACTAAACCCGAATGCTAAACCAAAATGTATGAACTAAACATGAAATGCATGATCTACATATGCCTCTTTGATATGTAAATATTTGAGCTCAATCTGAATACTAACTAACATGCATGAATTATCATGATTACCTAACTAAAGATGCATGATTAACTTGAATATCTAACCTAAAATGCATGAGATTTTCTGAATATTCTACTTGAATTGAAATGCATGTCTAACTACCTGAACTGGGAATGGATAGACCTAAAAGTTGAAACAGACATGCATGGACTGATCTGATTATCTGGCTTGAAATGCATGATCTGATCTGAATGTCTAACTAAATGCATAAATTACACTTAACTATCTAAAATACAAATGCATAAGCTAATATGCTAGCTGCATGCCATGGATCGATCATGAAACTAATGCATACGATAACAAAACCACCCATACTCGTGGCAAAATCCATCCCAAACCATTGGTGGCTTGGTTTTAATCTAACCCGTGCATGAATTAAGAAAGCTGGGAATGACTACATGAACTGCGACCCATGAACCTGAAGCTATCATGAGCTAAAATGCTATATACTGACCTGAATCTGAATGACTCTATAGAAGTTAGAGATGACTATCAAGAAGCATCTTATGCATAATTTAATTTGTAATGTAATATGACGTGGATGCATTACTCTTAAGAATGTAATTTAATATGAAAGCATGAAAATCACATCTGGAAATTTGTATTAAAATCAAAATTTCTGTAAAAAATACTTTTGAACTCATAAAAAATATAAACTAGGTTCATTATAAAAATATTTTTATGGAAATCATGATTTGAAAATCTGAAATCTCAAGTAACTATAAAATCTGTAGAAAACCTAACGCGTGGAGGCATTACGTATTGCCGTCCCCCCATACGTCTAAACTAGTACCTTGGGGCATTACGTATCGTCGTCTCCTAAGTCATTGAACTATAGTCGTCATCAATAATCATTACTATCATCCTGACCTTGAAACTAAGATATAGGGGAGTCATGTAGCATTGTCCCCATAGTCGTGAAACTACATGTGCACATAATAATGTATTTGGTAGAAAACCTAATGAATGGAGGGTTACGTATCGTCGTCCCCCCATACACCTAAACTAGTACCTTGGGGTGTTACTTATCACCGTCGCCCAAGTCACTGAACTATAGTCAAGGGCCTTAATCAATGCTCTCATCCTAACCCTGAAACTAGGATAAAAAAAACATCATGTAGCACCAACCCCTAGCTTTGAAACTATATGTGTACATGTCTGCTGTATCCGTTGATGAGCGGAAAATATATAACTATTTACCACCCATTTGACTTAATATTTTGTATAGTTTCTCGTGTATTGTGAATAGTTTTATATGTTTTCTATTATTTAACAGATAAATAAAGTTTCGGAACTCATTGGAATTGAATCGGGGCTAAAACGGTGAAATTCAGATCAAATAGGATAAAATTGTCAACGGTGCGTCGCGACATGCACAACCTCTACATCGCGATGCACTGGCGTAATTTTCTTACCGACACGCTCAGCGCCACATTAGCACCATATCATCACAACGTCGGCACAATCATTCACTCTACCGACACGCGTCATTGCTTAGTCAGTATGACATCAGCGTCGAGACGCACAAGCCTTCATGAATCATGACGCCGAGCCAATAATTATGCCGACAACCACTTGTCATCATTTTGTCTAATCAATGGCGCGTCGCGACACGCAAGTGTTTTGCATCACGACGCACGGGGTAAAAATTTTCATATAAATTGAAGCTGAAATCAGAAGGAAAATTCATACCTTCTTCTGGGGATTTCCTTAAGAATACTAAGAAGATTGTATTTCATTTTTATTTTAAGTAATAGATCTTTCTTTATTTTACTTTTCAGTATGAGGAGGTAACCCCCCTGCTGGGGTGAAAGGTAAAGCTTTTATTACTAAAATTTAGATTAATCTCCTTTAGTTATAATATACAAACTATTTTAAAACCTGACTGAATGGGATACTGCCTTAATGGTCTGTTGGAATTAATCTAAAATCTGTTTTAATCAGGATACCGCCTATATGGTCGGTTGGTAATGTCATGCAAGTATATATATTATAATATGGGAGATATCTAAATTAGAATTAATAAAAGTGGATCCTCTAACCCCAATATTTTCTTTATTGTTAATTTATCTTTTTAATTTCCAAGTTTACTTTATGTTATTTTCTTTATTTAAGTTCTTAATAGTCCTAGATATGTGTTGTAACTAAATACCACAGCTGGGTTTGTTGGACAGTTATGACCCATAGCGCCACTATTTGTACAGATCATGGTGATATTGTACAAATTAACTATGTGACAAAGGAAATTGCCCTTTTATCATTTGTGACTAGATCACCAAGATATATAAATGATAGAAGGTCCATATGATTAGTTCCTGGATTGAGATGATATGAGACAGTATCAATCTACGAAGTTTTAATCATTAAATATCCCTAGTTAGAGTATTATCGAGATTGGACATCGATAATGCGTAAAAGAATAGTATTACACTTGTGCGCGTTGTGAGGGCATAACGGCATAGTTCTCATATATTTGGGTATATGATACTCATGCAAGTGTAGTAGGAGGTTGTGTTTACCGATGGTACAGGAAACAGCTTCGCTCTGGATAGACCCCTCGGAATTCCATTGGTAGTATGACTATGTGTCTATGGAAGTCCGAAATCAGGGTAGGTGTATTTGGTCTTAACCTGAGACTTGCACCGCTAATAATTGCGACAATCAATATACTTTGGTTTTGGTCGTCCAGGGCTTTAACAGGTTCTGTGTACGCCTCTTCTGGTATATTGAGAATCGTAGTGTATTGGGTGTGATAACGAGATGGAAGTATCACTCCAGTCATAGTGGAGATGATGGTCACGTAGGATACGAAACTGGTTCTCTTATGTAATGCAGTCATCGGGATAAAATGACTACGTCATGTTTATCCGATTATAGAGACTAGTTACCAGATATCTGATATGTGCTTCGTACGGGGCAGACACAATTCCAGCCCCAGGCCTAGCACGTGACATCCGATACTGGATCGAAATACGTAATACTATGTATACTACGCCTGATATAGATCACATATTCCTGTAAGGATATTTCTGGAGAATTGGGTAGGCATGGCGCTTTGCTAGAAGCCAACCTTGTCTTGTAAATCGGTATAAACGTAGTACTAGGTACTTACGTGTTCGGATAGTCCGACGACCAGATTTACTACCAACATATCCGGGGATCTCATGGGTCACTTCCCGAAGATTCACCGATGACGTATGACTCACACTTAATTAATCTGGGATTAATTAGTAGAGAGAGAAAATTAATCTGGGATTAATTACGGAGATATTTTATCTGGGATAAAATATTATTTAAAGAGAGATAGCGATTAATTTGGAATTAATCGATAAATTAATATATTCGATATATTAAACGAAATTGGATTTCGACGCGGAATTGAAATTAGATTTTAATTCGGGCGAACGAGTTAATTTAGAATTAATTCGTTAGCGACGTGAATAGTGATTTTGCTAGGCATAATTATTAATTACGTCGCAACGGAAAATTCGTGAATTTGGAATTAGCAAACCGAGCTCGGGAGTGTTTGCGAGCGTAATCACATTTCGAATTCAAGTGCGGCCCGTAAATCACATCAAGCGTCAAATCACTAGTCAATCAATTGATGTGACAACTGTTGGTTTAAATCTAGGTCCCAAGATCATACAAGTCATGAAAACATGTGTGAATACACCAACGGAGGTAGCGGAATACTCACATCGATCGGTTGAGTCGATTTGGAGACGAACGAAGGCCAAAAACGCACTGCCAAGGATGCCCAACTGCAGCAGTCCACTGTCTCCAAAAACAGAAATTTGAGATGCGAAACGGAGCTCCTAGCTTCGTCGAACGGATCCCGGCTCATGGTCGAACCTCCCTACCACCTTCGTATGACTCGTAGTGTGCTAGCACTTGGATTTTTCACCATGAAAATCCACCCTTGCTTCCCTTTTCTTCACGCCAAAACTGGTTCCAAACCAGTCCATTATTTTTGTGTTTGGGCGTGAGCTTTTTTTGGAGAAAGAATGAGAGAGAAGAAAATTGTGTATTAGTTGTCTTGAAAGTGTAATAAATTTACCTTATATATTTTCTAAAAATATATTAAAGGTAATACACAATTTTGGCTTTCAAAAGTCAATAAACAAACTTTCCAACAACTACACTATTTCAACAACTTCTATCAATCAAAGTGACAAGTTGCTTTGTCAATCAATCAATCAATCACATCAATCAATCACATCACTCAAAGTGACATTTGATTTGACGCTTGATGTGATGAATGATTTGACGCTTGATGTGACTTGCGTTGCCGCACTCGAATTCGAAATACGAATGAGCTCGCAATCACACTCGGGCTCGGGTTCGCTAATTCCAAATTAACGAACTTTCCGTTGCGTCGTAATTAGATGATTACGCCTAGCGAATTCACTATTCACGTCGCTAACGAATTAATTCTAAATTAATTCGTTCGCCCGAATTAAAATTTAATTTTAATTCCGCGTCGAAATCTAATTTCGTTTAATATATCGAATATATTAATTTACCGATTAATTCCAAATTAATCATCTCTCTCTTTAGACGATATTTTATCCTAGATAAAATATCTTCGTAATTAATCCTAGATTAATTCTCTCTCTCTTCTATATAATCCCAGATTATTCAAGAGTGCGAGTTGTGCGTCATCGGTGGATTATCGGGAAGCGGCCCATGAGATCTCCGGATAAGTTAGCAGTAAATACGGTCGTCGGAGTATCCGAATCACATACGTACCAAGTACTACGTTCTACCGATTTACGAGACAAGGTCGACTCCTAGCAAAGCACCAAGTCTACCCAATTCTCCGGACATATCCATCTAAGAATATTAAGATCTGTATCAAGCGTAGTATACAATTGTATTGTGTATATCGGTCCAGTATCGGATACTCACGTGCTAGGCCTGGGGCTGGATAAGTGTCTGCCCCGTACGAAGCACATGTCGGATGTCTGGTAACTAGTCTCTACAATCGGATATACATGACCTTGTCATAATATCCCGATGGCCGCGCAGCACTTAAGAGCATTAAAACCGTATCCTGCGTGACATCATCTCCACTATGACTGGAGTGATACTTCCGTCTTGACATCACATCCAATGCACTACGATTCTCAATATACCCGGCATTGGCGTACACAGAACCGGTTAGAGTCCTAGACGACCTCAACTAAAGTATATCGATTGTCGTAAGCATTAGCGATGTAAGTCTCAGGTTAAGACTATACACACCTACCTTGATTTCGGCCTCCCATAGACACATATTCATAATACCAATGGGATTCCGAGGGGTCTATCCAGAGCGAAGCTGTTTCCCGTACCATCGGTGAAACACGACCTCCTATCGCACTTGCATAAGTATCCAATACATATATATATGAGAATTATGCCGTTGTGCCCTCACAACGCGCACAAGTGCAATACTGGCCTATTCCGCATTATCGATGTCCAGTCTCGATAATACTCCGGCTAGGGATATTTAATGATTAATCCTTCGGGGACTGATACTGTCTCATATCATTCTCAGTCCAGGAACTAATCATAGGGACCTCTCTTCATTTATATATCTAAGTTGATCTAATCACAAATGATGAGAGTGCAATTTCCTTGTCACATAGTTAATTTGCTACAACAACACAATGATCTGTGCAAATTGTGACGCTATGGGTCATTTTGTCCAACAACAACTTGTCACTTAATTGAGTGAATAGTGATGGAAGTTGTTGGAGTTGTTGGATGGCTTAAAGCCTTTGACTTTTGGAAAGCCAAAGATTTGGTAATTGAATTTTGAATTCAATATTTGTGTATTAGATACACAAATTCATCCAACAACCAACACTTAACACACAACTCTCCTCTCTCTTTCTTATCTCCATCTTCACGCCCAAGGGGCTGAATTTTCTTCCTCTCTTCACTGGTTTTACCGTGAATGGCAAGGAGAAATTAAGGAATTTTTGTGGCAAAAATTCCTAAGTGCCAGCACACATTTAGAGATATACAAAGGTGATAGGGAAACTCACTTGTGAGCTTGGAATCACCACCCAAAAGCTTGGAGCTTGGACCGAAAATGGAGAGCCAAAACAGCCCACTGTCGTGAGCCTTGGAGGAGTTTCAAAGGGCATAAAAAGTTTTGTTCTTCACCGCATCGCCTCAACCGATCGATGTAAGTATTCCGCAACTTCTTCATGTATTCACATGTTTGTTTCATCACTTTAATCGATCCTCGGGACCGTAGATTTTCCCAACAATGGTATCAGAGCGAGTAAAAGCATGAAACTTCAACTTAGGGTTAAAATTGGGTAAATTGATTTTGAGCATGATTTGATAAATTTACTTGATTGAGTATGCTTAAATGATGTTTAATTGAAGTTGTATTGGATCAATTTCATGAAAATTAGATTGGATCAAATTTTCCCCAAAATTATGGCTTGGCTGAATATGAATGCCCTAAATAGTCATGGTGATTTTTGTGTTTTTGATCATTGGATGAGTTGGAAAACAATTGGGTAATGTTGAATTGGATTTAATTGGATTGAATTCGAATCGGACATAAACATACTCTAATTTCCGAGACTTGATAAGCATGGGAAATGAGTTGATTTTGATTAAAATGTGTTGGACATGTTTTAATGTTGATGAGCATAATTAATTAGGATAATTGATGTTTTAGAAATGTTAATTTGGGTGATTAATTATGGAATTACACTTAGAGTAATTAAATTGTGAAATTGGAATTTTGGAATTTAATTATGTTGGGCTTAAATTGGATTTGGGCTTGAAAAGTTGTTATTGGGCTTTAATTGGCTTGGTTGTACCAAGATTGGTTTAGGCTAAATTGGTTGGATCCAATTGGGCCCAAAACCATAACCATAAAGTCCAATTATGACTAATTGACCTTTAAATTTAATTGGGCCTAATGGGCCTAAATTGGTTTCTAGGCATATAAGGCTGATTCCTTTAAATGGGCTTTAGTCTTTTGGTTTGACCCATGTTGACCAAAAGTCCATGCCTTAATAAATTAATTAAAAGCCCATTGAATTTTAATTAAATTAACATTGGATGTTAATCGGGCTTTGAGACCCATAACGGTTAGATTTAGAATCTAAGTCGTAAAGGTTCTTTAATAAAGTGTAATATTTAATTTGGAATTAAATAAATGAATTAGTATTAAATGCAAATTAAATTGGATTTAATGTTGTAGTTTAATTTAATTCAAGAATTCGTACTTTGAGTACTTATTCACAAAACGAGTTGGAGTCGCACAAAATCAAATCGTTGTTTGAACATTGGATGGTCATTAATTATCAGATTAATTATTTGGATTAGATTGATGGATAACATGCTTGTGTGAATACATGGTTACGATGCATGAATAATGTATATCGAATGGATACTAGATGGGTGGGGCAATTTTTGAAATTGTTGTAATAAATTTAGAATTTATTAATTGGACCTGCGTGTCCAGCCTATTACCTCCTTACTCTTTGTATTTCTCTTCTCACCTATTCCCCTCAATGTAAATGAGGTTTCTTTAGAAGTGTTATGTAACAGGTAGAAGCAATACTTGTGCTAGCGGAGAGAGGAAATAGAGAGATTTGATCTAGGATCAATGTGTTAAGTATCCATCCGTATATCATTATTATTTATTTATACGCACTTTATTATGCGTTTAGAATGCATGTTTAAGGGTGTATGATGATGAGACCTTAACAAAGATAATAAATTGGTTGCCAATTTGCACGCGAAAAACCTTCACAAAATATTAAGCTTTTTTCCTTCCATTGAGTGATTCTTACTCAAGATCCAAGACTGGCATTTGTTTGTTGGCCAAAGTCAAGGCCTTTGTCCGTCGATGATGTGTTTGAATCATGAAGGCTTTTTTCCATATCGGTGTCTTGTCCAAGTTGTGATTTGTTGGCCAAAGTCAAGATCACTTCTTGTCCATCGACATTGATTACGAAGCTTTCCAAGGTCAATGGGTTCCGCTTAACTGGGATCACTAAGTTTGTTGTGCCAAAGCCAAGGCTTAGTTGATTCAGAGGAAAAAGGTTAGGCAATATATTGGATATATTGGCATATATAAGATATATGTTTCGAACTTGGATGTCCACCTACTGGATCTAGGAATTGGATGGGATCCAATTGATCTTAGAGATCTACCTAGTTAATTATCATACAATTTTTTGGCAAAGTCAAGATTGTGTGTTATTTAACGGGATCCTAGCCCACTAGGAAATAAGGTTTCCCGAGTACTCGACAGAGGGTTAGAGGCTCGCCGAAAAATAGTGGGAGGCAAGTATTAAATTTGCAATATTCGTTTAATAACTTGCCATACGCGCTCAAATTAAATATCATTCGTCAAATTAATTAATTATTAGTTGGACTAATATTTAATAGTTGTGTTTAAATAAAACAGTTGGACTGTATTCAAACTATTTTTTTATAGTTGATTATATAATTGGATTATAGTAATCAATATATTTGATTTAATTAATTATAGTTGATTTTATAATTAGATTATAGTAATCAATATAATTGATTTTAACCTATTAAAATTATAGTTGATTATATAGTTGGACTATAGTAATCATTATAATAAATAGTACCTAAATCGTTGATTAAATAGTTGGACTATTAGAATCAAGAAAAATTGAAAGATTAGTGTTTAAAACAAAATCCTGGGGAAAATGTATTTAAACGACTTTAATTTTCAAATTGGGAATATAATTTCAGGATGGTCCTGGAAACTAATAAAGTTACTTTATTTGATAAAATAACATATTAGGCCTAAGCCCAGAGTTAAGCAAATAGTAGAACATGATATTTGGAATATTAATGTGATGATAACTTTAGTGCTTAATCCAATAATCTTGCCAAATAGACTCCTTAATTTCTTAATCAGAACTAAGGATTAGATCCTTAAAGTATGATAATGAAATTGAAGGATCTTCGTAGATCTATCTTTAGATCTTAGAAGTACAGAATTGCAATACTAAACTCTTGGAGAGTTAATGGCTATTCCCAAGGAGACAAAGTCAAAGTTCGCAATAAAGCAAGAAGCGCAAGGTGCACCTTACTTTGATATTCTAGAAGGCCAAGGCTTGGCCAAAGGCTTTTGGGTTACCGTAAAGGGCAAAGGAAAAATCATTATAATCTTCTGGGAAGATAAATGACATATCCCAAAATGTCTGCCTAAATTGTGGCAAACGGGGACACGGAAGCGTGACTGCCGTATGGACAAGGCAGACATGAAGGAATTGAAGAACGGGCAAGGCTCTGACTTCAAATATGTTTGTCATAAATATGTTCACTACTAGTATTAAAATTGGATTTTAAATACTTAGTGTGGTACATAAATATATACTGCTGTGCAGAATCTGCTATGAGCAGGATACTGACTTCAGTTAAGATTAATCTGCGAATTGAAAAGGGGACGAAAGTCGCTGTTTTAACCGTAGATACCTAAGTTTAGGAACTACCCTTTGGGTGTGTACTTAAATTAGGAAACTGTTATAATGTAACTAGTTTGACTAGATACATTATCTCTATATCAGGGTTTAATCCGTTGCAGATGTACCTTTATATTCTAGAACACTAAGGTGTTTTATTTTAAAGATGATATTGAGATAAACACATTAGATGTGAATAACAGTATTTATATTTTGAATATAAATAAATCTCAAACATATAAAATGACAAACTAATAGCTCAAAATGATTTGATCAGAAGAAACTTAATTGTGGCATTATTGTCTGGGACACAATTAAACAAGACTCGTATATCCACACTTTCCAAGAGTGGATACTAGGACAAATTTGATTCCAATCAAATAAAGTCTACGAATCTAGTTTATTGGGCAAAGTGCCTAAAACACCTTTGCTTGGTAAAAGTGCAAAATGTCACCGATCTATTAGCCCTAGTTCATAGTGAAGCAAGTGGGCCCATGTCTAGCTAGGCTAGATGTGGATATGAATATTGTATGACCCTTACGGATGTGGCATCGCGTTATGGTTATGTGTTTCTTTTGAAACACAAATCGGAAACTTTTACAGTTTCGACGCGAAATAGACAAACAGATCGACTAAAGTATAATATCGTCACGGTAAGACCGTAATGAAAATACTTAAGCAATAAGTTTCTCAATACTTGAAATAGTACAATATTCTTTCAGTGAGGACTCCTCACAGAACACGTCAATTTGACGGTGTGTCCGAACGGATAAATCGAGTTTTGTTAGACATGATAAGGTTAATCATGAGTTGCTTTGAGCTACCATTTCCTTCAACGGATACGCATTAACAGTGCATAACTTATTTTGAATAAGGTTCCATAAAAATCTATTTGATAGACTTCATATTGGATATGAACAGGAAAGAAACCGGGTTTCTCATTCCTGATGATTTGGGAATGCTAGGCATATGTTTGGATGATACTAAACTAAAACCCAAATCGGATAAGTGCCTAATTGTGGGTTATCCTAAGGAAACCAAAGTATAGTACTTAAACATCTCACAAGAGAACAATGTAATTGTTGCTCGCCATGCGGTTTTCCTAAGAGGAATACCTATATGCAGTGGTAAGTGGGAGGATAGTAAAACTCGATGAAAATCGGAGTAATACTATTCCAGGCACAGATTCCTAATGGAACATAAATAGTTCATCAAGGATGAAACTATTCCAGTAATCTTCGAATACACAAGAACCGCGTAGGTTGGAGAGAGTCAGAAAATAACCTGGGGTATGGGTTTCTGATCTCACCTCATAAAGATGTCAATCTTATTGAGGAATTTGAACTGACTACGTATGAGGAATGTTGAGTTTCAATCAAGTCCCAAGGATCACAAAAATGCATAAAAACGAGTTGAATACACAAAGGAGTAAGGCGGAATACATACTCACATTGATGGGTTTGATGCTAGGAAGAACAAGTTGCGTTTTTGCCTCCCTCCAAGTTCGGTTTTGGACTCCATTGAGCTGCTGTGATGCTCGGTTGGGGCTGTTTTGATGCCTTCTAAATTTGGCCATTGATGACTCCATGGAAGCTCAAAGCTTCAAGCTCCAAAAATAAATCCAAGCTCACAAATTCGTTTCCCTATCACCATAATATAACCCATGTGTGCTAGCACTACTCTTCTTCATTTGCTTCTCAAATTTCGGTCAAACAGAAATTTTTGGAGAAGAAATCGGCTTTGAAACCGTGAAGAAAGAAGAGAAAAGAGAGGGAGAGGAAGAGATGCGTAAGTGGTGAGAGAGAGAGAGAAAATGATTTTTAGTTTATATATTTATTTTTATTTTCCAAAAACAAAAACAAATATATAAATCATTTTCATATTTATCAAAAGTCAAAAAGCAAAAGTCTATTAATGCTTTTCCAACAACCATATCACTTCTACTTTTTACTTTAAGTCACATCACATCACTTTAATAAAGTGACATGTTGTCAAGTCACATCACTCAAAGTGACAATTGATTTGACGCATGATGTGACTAACGATTTGACGCTTGATGTGACTTGCGTGCCGCGCTCGAATTCGAAATGCGAATGCGCTCGCAATCACTCTCGGGCTCGGGTTCGCTAATTCCAAATTAACGAATTTTCTGTCGCGTCGTAATTAAATGATTACGCCTAGCAAAATCACTATTCACGTCGCTAACGAATTAATTCTAAATTAATTCGTTCGCCCGAATTAAAATCTAATTTTAATTCCGCGTCGAAATCCAATTTCTTTATAATATATCGAATATATTAATTTTACCGATTAATTCCAAATTAATCGCTCTCTCTCTTTAATTAATATTTTATCCCAGATAAAATATCTTCGCAATTAATCCCAGATTAATTTTCTCTCTCTTCTAATTAATCCTAGATTAATTAAAGTGCGAGTTATACATCATCGGTGAATCTTCAGGAAGCGACCCATGAGATCTCCGGATATGTTGGCAGTAAATACGGTCGTCGGATTATCCGAACACATAAGTACCTCGTACTACGTTTATACCGATTTACAAGACAAGGTTGGCTTCTAGCAAAGCGCCATGCCTACCCAATTCTCCAGAAATATTCTTACAGGAATATATTGATCTGTATCAAGCGTAGTACACCGTAGTATTGTGCATATCGGCCCAGTATCAGATAGTCACGTGCTAGGCCTGGGGTGGATTTGTGTCTGCCCCGTACGAAGCACATGTCGGATGTCTGGTATCTAGTCTCTATAATCGGATATACATGACCTTGTCATAATATCCCGATGGCCGCGCAGCACTTAAGAGCACTAATACCGTATCCTGCGTGACATCATCTCCAATATGACTGAAGTGATACTTCCATCTTGACATCACACCCAATACACTACGACTCTCTGATAAACCCAGAAGTGGTGTACGCAGAACCGGTTAAAGCCCTGTACCACCAAGACTAAAGTCTACCGATTATCGCAAGTATTAGCGATGTAAGTCTCAAGTTTAGACTATACACACCTACCCTGATTTCGGCCTCCCATAGACACATAGTCATAATACCAATGGGATTCTGAGGGGTCTATCCAGAGCGAAGCTGTTTCCCGTACCATCGGTGAAACACGACCTCCTATCGCACTTGCATAAGTATCCAATACTTAAATATATGAGAACTATGCCGTTGTGCCCTCACAACTCGCACAAGTGCAATACTAGCCTATTCCGCATTATCGATGTCCTGTCTCGATAATACTCCGGCTAGGGATATTTAATGATTAATCCTTGGTGGACTGATACTGTCTCATATCATCTCAATCCAGGAACTAATCATATGGACCTCTCTTCATTTATATATCTATGGTGATCTAATCACAAATGATGAGAGAGTGCAATTTCCTTGTCACATAGTTAATTTGTACAACAACACCATGATCTGTACAAATAGTGACGCTATGGGTCATATTATCCAACAATCTCCCACTTGGCACATAGCCAGTCACTCGAGTGTCTAACACCCGAACTATGTACGGTTCGCTCAAATTGCTGAGAAAAGATTTTCGTCAGCGGATTTTCGTAATTATCTTCTGACGCGATTTATACGATCATCACATCGCCACGATGCATGATCCGAACGAATCAGATGAATATAGAAGTATATATCTGGATCGTCGATGAGACCTTTAATTCCTTAGCCTGTGCTGACGCCTAGCTCAGCTGCTAAAAGAACTATATCTAATCTAATTAGATTTATTATCGATCCAAATGGCTTCTATTGCTGCCTCAGCTGCAGCAATAATCCGCATTTGTTGTTAATTCGGCAACAGTTATCTTGCTCGGAATATTTCCAGCTTACTGTCCCAGTGTTCAAACTTTTATAGTACCGTATTATTTACCGGTTTGGAAACTTGCAGTAGTGATCCCAGTCACTTCAAGTTCTCTATCTCCATAGTTTAAGTCAACATCTTTAGTTCTCTCAGATACTAACAGATGTTCATAATCTTCAATCCAGTGACTATCACTTGGATTGACCCGATTGTGACTCCATATGCTCAAAGCGTATGAGACACCAATACAAGTACATTTTAAATGTACAATTCCAGAGAGTGTTAACAACTCCAAATCTATCCATGTAGATCTTTATTCCTTGAATAAAGGTTGTTACTCCCCAGAATTCCACGGAGAATTTCTTATGAAAGCCAAGCTTTCACCGATTTTTTTTATGGGAATTTAACTATCAGTGCTCTCCCACTAACCTCCTTATATACACAAGAATCATTTCGTTTTGAATTAAATCATACTCCATTATGATTACATCAAAACGATAATTCCTAGAACCTATGTTTGCTTCAATCCAAACATGGATCGAATAACCAGCAAAACTTTTGTTGTCGGTTATACAAAATCGTTCGGATGTTGTAAGCATCCTCCAAAAGGTTTCCTTTTCAGGAAAGCGATTTTGATCTGCAACTGACACATTTCATAAATGAAATATGCAGTTATCAACAAGCATCTTCAAAATGGATTTACCATGGCAACAGGTAAAAGGTTGAATCGTTATTAACACAATGTTGATAACGATACCTTTCCGTCAAAAGCCCAGCTTTGTACGTTGGTATGTTGCCTTCCATGTATGTCTTCCTTGAAGACGTTTAATGTACCAATAGGCACAATTCCTTGTGGTACAACAACTAGTATCCAAAATAGTTGTTATACATGGAATCCATTTCGGACTCATGGCACTTTGCCATAATAGGGAGTCGATACCTCGTATCACTTCCTCAAAACGTAGTCGGTGGATATACCTTCATAAGATTGACATCTTATGAGGTTAGATCAGAAACCCATACCCTAGGTCGTTTTCTGAGTCTATCCGATCTACGAGTGTCTTGTGTATTTGAAGATTAATGGTATAGATTCATCATAGATGAACTATTTGTGTTCCATTAAGGACTTCGTGCCTTGAACAGTATTACTCTCTCGATTTTCATCGAGTATCACTATCCTCCCACTGACCAACTGCATATCGGTATTCCTCTCAGGAAAAACCGTATGGTGAGCAACAATCACATTGTTCTCATGTGAGATTTACAAGTACTATACTTAAGGTTTCCCTTAGGATAACCTATATAGGCACTTATCCAATTTGGGTCCTTAGTTTGGTATCATCCAAACGTTATGCCTGGCATACCCAAATTACTAGAAATGAGAAACCACGTTTCTTTCCTGTTCATATCCTATATGACATCTGTCAAACAGATTTATATGGAACCTTATTCTAAATAAGTTTTGCACTGATAATACATATCCTATTGAAGGAACAGTAGCTCAGAGCGACTCATGATAAACCTTATCATGTCCAACAAAATTCAGTTTTTAGTTCGAACACACCGTCTAACTGACGTGTCTCAGGAGGAGTCCTCATTTGAAAGAATACCGTACTCTTTCATGTACGTATGAAACTTACTGCTTAAGTATTTTCCATTACGGTCTTACCGTGGCGGAATAATACTATAGCCGATCTGTTTTTCTATTTCGTGTCGAAACTCTAAAGTTTCCGATTTGTGTTCTTCAAAAGAAACACATAACCATAACGTGATGCCACATCCGTTAAGGTCACGAAATATTCATGTTCACATCTAGCCTAGCTAGATATGGGCCCACTTACTTCACCATGAATAGGGCTAACAGATCGGTGGCCCTTTTACTATTACCAAGTAAATAGTATTTTAGGTACTTTACCTAATAAAATAGATTCGCAGACCTTATTTGAATAGTCAAATCAGTCCTAGTACCCACTCTTCAAAAGTGTGGATATACGAGTCTAATTAAATTGTGTCCTAGACAACAATGCCACAAATAAGTCTCTATTGATCAAATCAATTTGAGCTATTTATTTGTCATTTTATATGTTTGAGATTTTATTATATTCAAAATATAAATTCTGTTATTTACATCTAATGTATTTATCTCAGTATCATCTTTATATAATAAAACACTTAGTGTTCTATAATATAAAGGTTTTATCCGCAACGTATTAAACACTGATATAGAGATAATGTCTCTAGTCAAACTAGTTACATTATAACAGTTCCTAATTTAAGTATATACCAAAGGGTAGTTCCTAAACTTAGGTATCTACGGTCGAAACAGCGACTTTCGTCCCGTTTCCGATTCGCAGAGAAATCTCGGCTTGAAGTCAGTATCCTGCTCAAAGCAGATTCTGAACATCAATACATATATTTTATGTACCACACTAAGTATTTAAAATCTAATTTCAATACTAGCTGTGAACATAACTAAGACAAACATTTTTAAAGTAAGAGCCTTGCCCTTTCTTTAATTCCTTCGTGTCTGTCATATCCAAATGGTAGTCACTTTGGGATATGTCAATTATCCTTTTCAATATTTTAGAAACCTTAGGCCAAGCCTTGGGTTCTTAGAATATCGAAACGATGTGCACCTCGTGCTACATGCCCAATTGCAAACTTTGACTTTATCTCATCTAGAATAGTCAATTAATTCTCCAAGAATTATAAATTGCAATTTTAATACTTCTTAAATCTAAAATTAGATTTATGACAAGTATATTAAATTAAGCATTAAAGTCATCATCACATAAATCTTCCAAAGATTTTATGCTCTACTTATTTTGCTTAATTTTTGGGCTTAAGGTATAATAAGTTATTTTATCAAATAAAGTGACATATTATTTATTCCCAATTTGAAAATTAAATCATTTAAAATATTTTAATCCCAGATTATATTTTAAATATCCAACTTTTCAATTTTATCTTGATTACATAGTCCAACTATTTAATCAACGATTAGTGGTACTATATATATTATAATGATTATAATAGTCCAACTATATAATCAAATATAATCCAAATTAATTAACCTCAATTACATTGATTACTATAATCCAATTATAAAATCAACTGTAAACTGAAATTAATTAATTCAAATATATTGATTAATATAATCCAATTATATATAATCAAGTATAATACAGTCCAACTGTTTATTAAAACAACAATTTAAATATTAGTCCAACTAACATTTAATATTACGACGAAATAATTTAAATGAGCGCGTATGGCGAGTAATTGAACGAGTATTGCAAATTCAATTCTTGCCTCCCACTATTTTTCGTCGAGCCTCTAACCCTCTGTCGAGTACTCGGGAAACCGTGTTTCCTAGTGGGCTAGGATCCCGTTAAATATCACACAATCTTGACTTTGGCCAACAAATTGTATGATAATTAACTAGGTAGATCTCGAAGATCAATCGGATCTCATCCAACTCCTAGATCCAGTAGGTGGACATCCAAGTCCCAAACATATATCTTATATATGCCTATACATCGAATGTATACCCTAACCTTTTTCCTCTGAATCAATTAGGCCTTGGCTTTGGCACAACAAACCTAGTGATCCCAGTCAAGCGCGGACCCATTGACATGGAAGCTTCGTAATCAATGTCAATGGACAAGAAGTGGTCTTGACTTTGGCCAACAAACCACAACTTGGACACGACACCGATATGGAACAAAGCCTCGTGATTAAAACACATCTTCGACGGACAAGGGCTTGACTTTGGCCAACAACCCCTGCCAATCTCAGATCTTGAGTAAGAATCACTCAATGGAAGGAAAAACGCATGATTTTTATGAGGTTTAGGGTTTTTCGCGTGCAATTGGCTACCAATTTATTATCTTTGTAAGGTCTCATCATCATACACCCTTAAACATGCATTCTAAACACATAATAAAGCGCATATGATAAAATAATAATGATATGCGGATGGATATTTTACATTGATCCTAGATCAAATCTCTCACTTTCTCTCTCCCGCTAGCACAAATATTTCTTCTACCCGTTACACTACACTTCTAAAGAAACCTCATATACATAGAGGGGAATAGGTGAGAAGAGAATACAAAGAATAGGAGATACAGATGGACTCGCAGGTCCAATTAATAAATCAAATTTGTTACAATTCCAAAATCGCCCCACCCAGCTAATGTCCATCCGATATACATTATTCAAACATCACAACCATGTATTCATACAAGCATGTTATCAATCAATCAATCAAATTAATTAATCTTGATAATTAGTGATCATCCAATGTTCAAACAAAGATTTGATTTTGTTCGAGTCAAACTCGTATTGCGAACACGTACTCAAAGTACGATTTCTACGAATTAAATTAAATTACATAATTAAATCCAATTTAATACGCATTTAATTTTAATTCATTATTTAATTCCAAATTAAATATTACACTTTATAAAATAAACCTTTACGACTTAAATTCCAAATTTAATCGTTACGGGTCTCAAAGCCCGATTAATATCCAATATTAATTTAATTAAAGTCCAATGGGCTTTTAATTAATTTCTTGAGGCGTGGACTTTTGGTCAACTCGGGTCAAACCCACAACCAAAGTCCAATCCGGGAGTTACCCCATAAGCCCATAAATTAATTTAGGCCCATTAGGCCCAATTAAACATTAAAGGTTCATTAGTCGCATTTGGGCCTTTTGGAAGCGGTTTTGGGCCTAATTGGATCCAACCAATTTTGGCCTAAACCAACTTTGTACAACAAAGTCCAATAAACCCAATAACAACTTTAAAAGCCCAAATCCAATTTTAAGGCCCAATATTTAATTTCAAAAATTCCAAATTTCCAATTAAATTACCTAAAGTGTATAGCATTATTAATTACCCAAATCAAAGTTTCCAAAACACTAAATTTGTCCAATTAATCATGCTTAACATCAATTAATCATGTCCAACATAATTAAATCAAAATCAAACCCAATTTATACATGCTAGGCATATGTTTGGATGATACTAAACTAAAACCCAAATCGGATAAGTGCCTAATTGTGGGTTATCCAAGGAAACCAAAGTATAGTACTTAAACATCTCACAAAGAACAATGTAATTGTTGCTCGCCATGCGGTTTTCCTAAAAGGAATACCTATATGCAGTGGTAAGTGGGAGGATAGTAAAACTCGATGAAAATCGGAGTAATACTATTCCAGGCACAGATTCCTAATGGAACATAAATAGTTCATCAAGGATGAAACTATTCCAGTAATCTTCGAATACCAAGAAAACCGCGTAGGTTGGAGAGAGTCAAAAATAACCTGGGGTATGGGTTTCTGATCTCACCTCATAAAGATGTCAATCTTATTGAGGAATTTGAACTGACTACGTATGAGGAATGTGAGTTTCAATCAAGTCCCAAGGATCACAAAAATGCATAAAAACGAGTTGAATACACAAAGGAGTAAGGCGGAATACATACTCACATTGATGGGTTTGATGCTAGGAAGAACAAGTTGCGTTTTTGCCTCCCTCCAAGCTCGGTTTTGGACTCCATTGAGCTGCTGTGATGCTCGGTTGGGGCTGTTTTGATGCCTTCGAAATTCGGCCATTGATGACTCCATGGAAGCTCAAAGCTTCAAGCTCCAAAAATAAATCCAAGCTCACAAATTCGTTTCCCTTATCACCATAATATAACCCATGTGTGTGCTAGCACTACTCTTCTTCATTTGCTTCTCAAAATTTCGGTCAAACAGAAATTTTTGGAGAAGAAATCGGCTTTGAAACCGTGAAGAATGAAGAGAAAAGAGAGGGAGAGGAAGAGATGCGTAAGTGGTGTGAGAGAGAGAGAGAAAATGTTTTTAGTTTATATATTTATTTTTAATTTCCAAAACAAAAACAAATATATAAATCATTTTCATATTTATCAAAAGTCAAAAGCAAAAGTCTATTAATGCTTTTCCAACAACCATATCATCTACTTCTACTTTTTACTTTAAGTCATATCACATCACTTTAATAAAGTGACATGTTGTCAAGTCACATCACTCAAAGTGACAATTGATTTGACGCATGATGTGACTAACGATTTGACGCTTGATGTGACTTGCGTGCCACGCTCGAATTCGAAATGCGAATGCGCTCGCAATCACTCTCGGGCTCGGGTTCTCTAATTCCAAATTAACGAATTTTCCGTCGCGTCGTAATTAAATGATTACGCCTAGCGAAATCACTATTCACGTCGCTAACGAATTAATTCTAAATTAATTCGTTCGCCCGAATTAAAATCTAATTTTAATTCCGCGTCGAAATCCAATTTCTTTATAATATATCGAATATATTAATTTTACCGATTAATTCCAAATTAATCGTTCTCTCTCTTTAATTAATATTTTATCCCAGATAAAATATCTCCGCAATTAATCCCAGATTAATTTTCTCTCTCTTCTAATTAATCCTAGATTAATTAAAGTGCGAGTTATACATCATCGGTGAATCTTCAGGAAGCGACCCATGAGATCTCCGGATATGTTGGCAGTAAATACGGTCGTCGGATTATCCGAACACATAAGTACCTCGTACTACGTTTATACCGATTTACAAGACAAGGTTGGCTTCTAGCAAAGCGCCATGCCTACCCAATTCTCCAGAAATATTCTTACAGGAATATATAGATCTGTATCAAGCGTAGTATACCGTAATATTGTGCATATCGGCCCAATATCAGATAGTCACGTGCTAGGCCTGGGGCTGGATTTGTGTCTGCCCCGTACGAAGCACATGTCGGATGTCTGGTAACTAGTCTCTATAATCGGATATACATGACCTTGTCACAATATCCCGATGGCCGCGCAGCACTTAAGAGCACTAATACCGTATCCTGCGTGACATCATCTCCAATATGACTGAAGTGATACTTCCGTCTTGACATCACACCCAATACACTACGACTCTCTGATAAACCCAGAAGTGGTGTACGCAGAACCGGTTAAAGCCCTGTACCACCAAGACTAAAGTCTACCGATTATCGCAAGTATTAGCGATGTAAGTCTCAAGTTAAGACTATACACACTACCTGATTTCGCCTCCATGCCCATAGACACATAGTCATAATACCAATGGGATTCTGAGGGGTCTATCCAGAGCGAAGCTGTTTCCCGTACCATCGGTGAAACACGACCTCCTATCGCACTTGCATAAGTATCCAATACTTAAATATATGAGAACTATGCCGTTGTGCCCTCACAACGCGCACAAGTGCAATACTAGCCTATTCCGCATTATCGATGTCCTGTCTCGATAATACTCCGGCTAGGGATATTTAATGATTAATCCTTGGTGGACTGATACTGTCTCATATCATCTCAATCCAGGAACTAATCATATGGACCTCTCTTCATTTATATATCTATGGTGATCTAATCACAAATGATGAGAGTGCAATTTCCTTGTCACATAGTTAATTTGTACAACAACACCATGATCTGTACAAATAGTGACGCTATGGGTCATATTATCCAACAAGGAAGTGATTCAAGGTATCGACTCCCTATTATGGCAAAGTGCCATGAGTCCGAAATGGATTCCATATATACCAACTATGTTTAGACACTAGTTGTTGTATCTCAAGGCATTGTGCCTATTGGTACTAATTAAGTCTTCAAGGAAGACATACATGGAAGGCAACATACCAACGTACTAAGCTAGGCTTGTAGCGAAAAGGTATCGTTATCAACATTGTGTTGATTACAACGAAACCTTTTACTTGTTGCCATGTTAAATCCATTTGGATGATGCTTGCTAAATGCCAAAACTGCTTTCCTTAACGGAAACCTTTTGGAGGATGTTTACAACATCCTGACGGTTTTGTCATACCAAAACTAGCAAACAAGGTTTGCAGGTTATTCGATCCATGTATGGATTGAATCAAGCATTGAATTCTTGGAATTATCTTTTTGATGTAATCATAATGGTATATGATTTAATTCAAAATGAAAATGATTCTTGTGTTTATAAGGAGGTTAGTGGGAGCGCACTGAAGTGAAAGTCTTAAGTAATGATGACATATCATTTCTTGGAAATGATATTCCCATAATACAATCGGCGAAAGCTTGGCTTTCGAGAAAATTCTCCATAGATTCTTTGGAGAAACAACCTTTATTCTAGGAATAAAGATCTGCTGGGATAGATCTAGAAGTTGTTAAAACTCTCTGAGAACTCAGACATAAAAAATGTACGTGACCTGGTGTCTCATACGCTTTGAGCATATGGATTCACAATCGAGACAATCCAAGTGATAGTCACTGGATTGATGTTAAGAACATCATTGAGTATCTTAGAGGAACTAAGGATGCTGTCTTATACTATGGAGAAGGAGAACTTGAAATGACTGTGATCACTGCTGCAAGTTTCCTAACCGATAAAAACGACTATAGGTCGTAACAACGGTACTATAAAGTTTGAATAACGGAACAGTGAGCTGGAAATCTTCCTAGCAAGATACTGTTACCGAATAAACAACAAAAGTGGATTATTGCAGCAATTGAGGCAGCAATAGAAGCCTTCTGGATTGATAATAAATCTAATTAGATTAGATACAATTCTGTTAGCAGCTGAGCTAGACTACAACGCAGGCTAAAGAATTAATGGTCTCATCAACGATCCAGGTATATACTTCAACTATTCATCTGATTCGTTCAGATCATACATCGTGGCAATGTGATGATCGTATAAATCGCATCAGATAATAATCATACAAATCCGCTGACGAAAGCCTTTTCTGAGTAATTTGAGCGAACCGTACATAGTTCAAGTGTAAGACACTCGAGTGACTGGCTATAGGCCAAGTGGGAAATTGTTGGACATTTATGACCCATAGCGTCACTATTTGTACAGATCATGGTGATGTTGTACAAATTAACTATGTGACAAAGGAAATTGGACTTTTATCATTTGTGATTAGATCACCAAGATATATAAATGATAGAAGGTCCATATGATTAGTTCCTGGATTGAGATGATATGAGACAGTATCAATCTACGAAGGTTTAATCATTAAATATCCCTAGTCAGAGTATTATCGAGATTGGACATCGATAATGCGTAAAAGACTAGTACTACACTTGTGCGCGTTGTGAGGGCATAACAGAATAGTTCTCATATATTTGGGTATAGGATACTCATGCAAGTATAGTAGGAGGTTGTGTTTACCGATGGTACGGGAAACAGCTTCGCTCTGGATAGACCCCTCGGAATTCCATTGGTAGTATGACTATGTGTCTATGGAAGTCCGAAATCAGGGTAGGTGTATTTGGTCTTAACCTGAGACTTGCACCGCTAATATTTACGACAATCAATATACTTTGGTTTTGGTCATCCAGGGCTTTAACAGGTTCTGTGTACGCCTCTTCTGGGTATATTGAGAATCGTAATGTATTGGGTGTGATGTCGAGATGGAAGTATCACTCCAGTCATAGTGGAGATGATGGTCACGTAGGATACGTAACTGGTTCTCTTATGTACTGCAGTCATCAGGATAAAATTACTAGGTCATGTTTATCCGATTATAGAGACTAGTTACCAGATATCCGATATGTGCTTCGTACGGGGCATACACAATTCCAGCCCCAGGCCTAGCACGTGACATCCGATACTGGATCGAAATACGCAATACTATGTATACTACGCCTGATATAGATCACATTTTTCTGCAAGGATATTTCTGGAGAATTGGGTAGGCATGGCGCTTTGCTAGAAGCCAACCTTGTCTTGTAAATCGGTACAAACGTAGTACTAGGTACTTACGTGTTCGGATAGTCCGACGACCGGATTTACTGCCAACATATCCGGGGATCTCATGGGCCACTTCCCGAAGATTCACCGATGACGTATGACTCGCACTTAATTAATCTGGGATTAATTAGTAGAGAGAGAAAATTAATCTGGGATTAATTACGGAGATATTTTATCTGGGATAAAATATTATTTAAAGAGAGATAACGATTAATTTGGAATTAATCGATAAATTAATATTTTCGATATATTAAACGAAATTGGATTTCGACGCGGAATTGAAATTAGATTTTAATTCGGGGGAACGAGTTAATTTATAATTAATTCGTTAGCGACGTGAATAGTGATTTTGCTAGGCATAATTATTTAATTACGTCGCAACGAAAAATTCGTTAATTTGGAATTAGCGAACCCGAGCTCGGGAGTGTTTGTGAGCGCAATCGCATTTCGAATTCAAGTGCGGCCCACAAATCACATCAAGCGTCAAATCACTAGTCAATCAATTGATGTGACAACTTGTCACTTGATTGAGTGAATAGTGATGGAAGTTGTTGGAGTTGTTGGATGGCTTAAAGCCTTTGACTTTTGGAAAGCCAAAGATTTGGTAATTGAATTTTGAATTCAATATTTGTGTATTAGATACACAAATTCATCCAACAACCAACATTTAACACACAACTCTCCTTTCTCTTTCTTCTCTCCATCTTCACGCCCAAGGGGCTGAATTTTCTTCCTCTCTTCACTGGTTTTGCCGTGAATGGCAAGGAGAAATTAAGGAATTTTTATGGCAAAAATTACTAAGTGCTA
This sequence comes from Zanthoxylum bungeanum, assembly GCA_019454045.1. Taxonomy (NCBI): domain Eukaryota; kingdom Viridiplantae; phylum Streptophyta; class Magnoliopsida; order Sapindales; family Rutaceae; genus Zanthoxylum; species Zanthoxylum bungeanum. Next base: position 31,489 of record SKCR01032867.1, read on the forward strand.
GCACACATTTGGAGATATACAAAGGTGATAGGGAAACTCACTTGTGAGCTTGGAATCACCACCCAAAAGCTTGGAGCTTGGACCGAAAACGGAGAGCCAAAACAGCCCACTGCCGTGAGCCTTGGAGGAGTTTCAAAGGGCATAAAAAGTTTTGTTCTTCACCGCATCGCCTCAACCGATCGATGTAAGTATTCTGCAACTTCTTCGTGTATTCACATGTTTGTTTCATCGCTTTAATCGATCCTCGGGACTGTAGATTTTCCCAACAGGGTTGTGATGAATTCCAATATCACCGTTTTATAAGTGTTTATTTTATGATTTGGGTAATATAAAGGTTTATTTATTGAGTCTTAAGCTTAATGCTTCTTGTTAACTGGACACTAATAAGATTGATTTGGTAAACTTAAAATAAACTTGATAAAGGAATTTTAGGTTTCAGTCTTAGACTCAATAGCTCACGATCTCACCTTGGGTCAAAAGATCCTTTGGTAGATTTCCTTCCAGGATAGACATATACATGTCGAGCGGGGGGTAGCCATAATTGGAACTTAATCCTAATGAATTAAGGTAATTTGGTTAACATAGGCATATGATTAATTGGATTACTTTGGGTGTTGGCATCTGACCATCGACATAGTCTTTTGCATATTTTCGTGTTCCAGGTTAATAAACCAATATATTATACAAACATGAGATAATCACTTCATCTTTAAAAGATATTGGAAGGATTCACAACGCTAGATAGTTTCATAATATTGAATTTTCCTTTAAGTCACATTCGCAATGTTTTTATTTACTTGTTTCAGATAAAAATAACCATCAAACAAACAATCAAATCTATTTTATACTCGTAAATATTTAACGTCATAAATTAATAGCCTAGGTATTAAGTCCTCATGGGATCGATACATTTTATAATACTTGAGCGATACGTGCGCTTGTGTTACATGTGTGATTTCACCGATCAAGTTTTTGGCGCCGTTGCCGGGGAATTTTTTATCTTTTACTATTAATTTTAGGGTTAGATACCTTTACTTTTGTCTAATTTGGTTTTACTTATTATTTTTATTTTCTTGTGTTTTAGGTTCTCAGACACTACATGAGAAGTACCAAAAGCTTTGAAATTTGTCCGCTTGACCCAGAGATTGAAAGAACTATCAGACAGTTGAGAAGGGAAAGGCGAGAAGGCTAAGAAGCACTGATCAACATGAACAATCAAGAACATGAACCTTTGGAGGTTGCACCACCAATTCCCATTCGAGACAAAACTATTCCGGTGGTTGACAGCTTTATTTCATGCATTGTACTTCCTCCCTTACCAGCAAATGCGTGTGACATTAAAACATGCATTCAGATGATACAATAATCAGTTCAGTTTAGGGGGAATGCAATTGAAGATCCTAATGCCCAAATCAGCAACTTCCTGGAAGTTTGTGGTACATTCAAATACAATCGAGCGGCATAAGAAGCAATGAGACTGCGTGTGTTTCCATATTCCTTGAAAGGCAGAGCTAAGGCTTGGCTACATTCAGTACCAGCAGGTTCCGTCACAACTTGAAACACTCTTGCCACCAAATTACTTGCAAAATATTTTCCCCCAGCCAGAACAGTAAAGCTGAGGAATGACATCACAGCCTTTGTGCAATATGACTCAGAATTCCTCTGCGAATCTTGGGAAAGGTATAAGGAATTGCTTAGAAAATGTCCTCACTATGAGATTGTAAAGTGGCTACAAGCCCAAACCTTCTACAATGGACATTCCGGACTAATGAGAACCACCATAGATGCTCCTGCTGAAAGAGCTTTAATGGTAAAAAGAGAAGATCAGGCCTGAGAATTAATTGAAGAAATGGCCAACAACAATTCTTTGTGGCAACAAAAAGAAGGATGATTCAACGAATTGTAGGAATCTATGAAATAGAAGCCAACACAGCAATGAATGCCAAGCTGGATCAGATTTGCAAATTCCTAGAAACACTTAGCACGCAAGTTGTGAACATCGTCGGTTCCAAAAGTTCACCATATGGAGGAGCACCAGAGGCAGAATCTTACAATCAATATGATGAAACTGCAAACTATGTCAGCAATTTCAACAAATAAGGAAACAATCCATATTCCAATACCTACAACCCAGGTTGGAGGAATCATCCCAATTTCGCATGAAGCAACAATTCAGGGCAAATGAACAATCCACCACCGGGATTCCAATAGCAAAACAAAGGCCAGGAGTATGAAAAAGAACCAGGGATAGCAGAATTGCTTGCCCAGATGAAAAATCAACAAGTAACATACAATGCAATGTTTCAAAGCCAATCAGCTTCTATAAAGGCATTGGAAAATCAATTGGGACAACTGGCCAATGCTTAGAGTTACAGACCGCAAGGTACCCTTCCTAGCAACACAAAACCAAATCCAAGGAACAGAGGGAAGGAGCAATGTCAAGCCATTACTTTGAAAAACGACACTGAAATCAATAAAGATGTTGGAGTCAAGGCATATACTGAGGATATTCCAAAATAAAGCAGCAAAACAGATCCACAGATGGAGGAAAAAGATACAAAAGAAGATGATCGAGAAAGATTCACTCCACCTCCACCTTTTCCACAACATCTTCAGAAACATAACTAGATAAGCAGTTTGCTCGATTCCTGGAGATCTTCAAAAGGCTGCATATCAACATTCCATTTGCAGAAGCGTTGGAACAAATGCCCAGGTATGTCAAATTCATGAAAGATATTCTTTCACGAAAATGTAGATTGGGAGATTACGAGACAGTAGCATTGACAAAAGAATGTAGCACCATCATTCAGAGGAAGCTTCCCCCAAAGTTGAAAGATCCTGACAGTTTCACCATCCAGTGCACCATAGGAGAACATTACTTTGGTAAGGCTTTGTGTGATTTAGGTTCGAGTATTAACTTGATGACTTTTTCTATTTACAGTAAACTACAAATTGGATAAGCAAAGCCCACCTCAGTTACTCTGCAACTTGCTGATAGATCGCTCATATTTTCGAGAGGTATAGTTGAAGATGTGCTAGTCAAAGTTCAAAAATTCATTTTCCCAGAAGATTTCATTGTCCTTGACATGGAGGAAGATAAATATGTATCTATCGTCCTCGGGAGACCATTCTTGGCTACAGGTCGAACTGTTATTGACGTACAAAAAGGTGAACTAACCATGAGGGTACAAGATCAAGAAGTAATATTCAATGTTTTCAAAGCCATAAAATTCCCGAATGACGAAAAGGAGGATGAATGTTTCAGACTTGATGTAATAGATAATATCATCCAGAATTCTGATGCAATGCAACTTTCCACGGATAAACTTGAAGCTTGCATCACCAATATGACTGACAGCGAACTAGATGATGAGATTCTGGAATGTATCATCTATCTTGACAGACCCTCTCACTTTAGATCAACAACACAGGTAGAAAGCTTGGAGATACCAAAAAAGGAGCGAATCAAGCCCTCGATTGAAGAGCCACCGCAACTAGAACTAAAGCCACTTCCGAACCATCTCAGGTATGCATTCTTAGAAAACTCTTCTGATTTACCTGTGATTATTTCTTCATCTCTAACATTGGTGTAGGAAGATAAGTTGCTGAGAGTGCTACGCGAACGCAAAAGAGATATTGGCTGGACTATAGCATACATTCGAGGCATTAGTCCATCATTTTGCATGCATAAAATTCTGATGAACGATGAGTATAAAGCCATAGTGGAGCATCAATGGAGACTAAATCCAATAATGAATGAGGTCATGAAGAAACAAATTATCAAATGGTTGGATACCGGCATCATCTACCCCATCTCTAACAGCACGTGGGTGAGTCCTATGCAGTTTATGCCAAAGAAATGAGGAATGATTGTAGTCACAAATGAAAAGAACGAACTGATTCCAACAAGAACATTGACTAGATAGAGAGTATGTATGGACTACATGAAGCTGAACAAAGCTATAAGGAAGGATCATTTTCCACTACCATTCATTGATCAGATCCTAGACAGACTGGCAGGACATGAGTTCTATTATTTTCTGAATGGATACTCGGGGTACAATCAGATTTCCACCATCCTAGAAGATCAGGAGAAAACCACTTTTACATGCTCGTATGATACTTTTGCTTTCCACAGGATGCCATTTGGACTATGTAATGCTCCTGCCAAATTTCAACGTTGCATGATGGCCATCTTCTCAGACATGCTGGAACAAAGTATGGAGGTTTTCATGGATGATTTTTCTGTGTTTGGAGACTCATTTGACCACTGCTTGCAAAATCTGGAAAAAGTGTTACAAAGATGTGAAGATACCAACCTGATACTCAACTGGGAGAAATGCCACTTCATGGTGCAAGAAGGCATTGTCCTGGGACATCGGATCTCACAAAAGGGAATCGAAGTAGACAAAGCAAAGATCGAGACAATATAAAAACTACCTCCTCCATCTTCGGTCAAAGGGATTCGGAGTTTTCTCGGACATGCAAGATTTACAGGAGATTTATCAAAGACTTCTCCAAGATTGCTCAACCTCTGTGCAATCTGCTGGAGAAAGACGTACCTTTCAACTTCACCAAAGAATGCCTCCAAGCTTTTGAGATCTTGAAATAGAAGCTGGACTCTGCCTCCATCATAGTAGCACCGGTCTGGACCCTTCCATTTGGGGTGATGGGCGATGCTAGTGATTTTGCTGTAGGTGCAGTTTTGGGACAACGCAAAGCAAAAATTTTCCACACCATTTACTACTTCAGCAGAACTTTGAATGAAGCACAACTCAACTACACAACAACTGAAAAGGAGTTGCTCGCAGTTGTGTTTGCTTTTGATAAATTTCGCTCTAATATGATGGGTCCCAAAGTGGTGGTCTACAAAGATCATTCAGCAATCAAATACCTGATCACAAAGAAAGATGCTAAGCCTAGATTGATCCGATGGTTGCTCCTACTGCAAGAATTTGACGTGGAGATCCGAGATAGGAAAGAGACAGAAAACCAAGTGGGATATCACTTATCTAGGCTCGAGAATGGAGAAACAGCTGGCAATGAATTGACAATCAAAGAAATTTTCCAGATGAACAGTTATTTGCCATCAAATAGCAGGAAGTCCTTTGGTATGCTAACTATGTAAACTACATAGTATCATAAAAATGGCCATTGGAATGGACACATCAGCGACGAAAGAAGTTCTTCTAGGAAGTCAAGCACTATTCTGGGATGAGCCGTACATATTCAAACGTTGTTCTGATCAATTATTGAGACGTTGTGTTCCATAGGAGGAGGTCAATAGTGTCGTGTAGCATTTTCATTCATCCCTATACGACAGACACTTCAACGGAGATAAAACTGTAGCCAAAGTCCTACAATCAGGTTTGTTCTGGCCTACCTTGTTTAAAGATGCTTACTTATTTGTTATTTAATGTGACAGGTTCCAGAGAATGTGAAATATTTCAAGTAGAAATGAAAGACCTCTTCAAAACATTCTATAAGTGGAGATATTTGATGTATGGGGGATTGACTTTATGGGACCCTCTGTTCCATCATTTGGAAACCTGTACATTCTGGTTGCAGTAGACTACGTCTCTAAATAGGTTGAAGTAACAGAATTGCAGTCAAATGATTCAAAAGTGGTGATAAAATTCCTTAAAAAGAATATTTTCCCTCGCTTCAAAACACCTCGGTCAATTATCAGTGACGGTGGTACACACTTCTGCAACAAATACTTCAATGCACTCCTATCCAAATACGGAGTTACTCATAAAGTTGCCATTGCTTACCATCCACAGTCAAATGGACAGGTTGAAGTTTCAAACAGAGAGATCAAAAGAATTTTGGAGAGAACCATTGGATCAACAAGGAGGGACTAGTCTATAAGACTAGATGACGTATTATGGGCCTACCGGACAACTTACAAGACACCTATTGGTATGTCCCTATATCGAATGGTGTTTTGGAAAGCATACCATATGCTAATAGAGCTTGAACATAAAGCATACTGGGCACTGAAGAAGTTAAATCTTGATCTACAAGTAGCAGGGGAGAAAAGGCTTGACCAACTGAATGAATTGGAGGAATTTCACCTACAGGCTTATGAGAATGCCAGACTGTACAAAGAAAATACCAAGAAATGGTATGATCGAAAAATAGTACGCAGAGAACTGGAACCAGTGCAGCAAATGTTGTTATACAATTCAAGGTTGAAATTATTCCATGGGAAGCTAAAATCACGGTGGTCAGGTCCATTTGTAATCACTCAGGTTTTACCATATGGAGCCGTTGAGTTACTTGATCCCAACTCAAATGATACATTCAAAGTTAACAGCCAATGTGTCAAACACTATTGGGGAGAATCATTTGAGCGATAAAAAGAAAGTCTCACAATTACAGATCCAGCCTAATATTCGAGCAGTCATGTCTAGGTGATGACGTTAAACTTAGCGCTAGTAGGGAGGCAACCCATGCAATTTGTGTTTATATAGTAAGATTTGGTGTGTTTTATTTTTGTGTGTTTAATTTTTATAGGTAAATTCACAAACAGAATGGAAGACGTTCTCACAAATCTTCACAAGCATTTTCCATCTCTCCCTCAAAACTCTCTGATGAAAGTCTACAAAGCGCACATGGAACAAATGAGACTTCTGATGATCAAAGGTATTCCTAATGACATTCGTTGGATTATTAAAGCACGAGTCCGATTGGTAGGTGAGTCCTCTGACTCTTTTGTTTCATTTCTGCCTGGTTTAGGAAAAAGCACATATTCTAAGAAAAGAAGAGCTAAAAGATTAGGTTTTTGCTATAAATGTGCACGCATGACATGTAATACTCGTTGTCGTTCTTTAGGAATGATGTCTGATAACAGCGAAGATAAAATTAAATTCATTAGGGATGGCATGAGTAAGGAGTCTTTGGATGATATATCATTGACTCTTGAGACGCATCCCAGTGGATGTGTATCACGAAATTTGTATGTTACATGCACAATTTCGAAAAGAAAGACAACAATTAAGTCTCAGGAATCTGACTTTAAAAGACCCTGTTTGCCAATTTATAAGAAATTGGATGGGAAGCTTGTCCCTGACGCATGGACGTCATTCAAGCCGTTACTTATTGTAAATATTATTATTTCTTTGTCTTTAACTAATAATTGTGATTTTTTTTGTTATTTTCTTTTATTTTCTCCGACAGGATCCAGACTTTTTAACTTTCACAATTTATTTTATTGTTTAGCTAATAATTATCATTTGGCAAGTACTAGTGCTATTATTACTGAACCTTTTTCAAGTTCTATAAATTGAGCTCGTTATTGCACTCTTGAAGACATCCAGATTTGAGAAAGAAAAAAATTATAAAAAAATGGAAGCAACTTCAAGAAGACGAGTTGTAAACATCTGTGTATTTTACGGTACTAGTGTTGGTTCTAAGCCAGAGTTCATTGAGGTAACACATGAATTGGATAGAGTCATAGCTGAGAGGAATATGGCAGTGGCTATCTTGGACTAATGGGGTACGTTTCAAGGGCCGTACAGGAAAGAGGAAGTCAAGTTTTGGGAATCATCCTGAAACCTTTGGCGGAGGTGAATCTTATAGGACCATCAAACGAAGATGAATACATCGTGCCAGGTTTGTCTAAATGACTTGTTGAAATGATTAACCGTGCTGATGCTTTTATTGTTATGCCATGTGGCTTGGGCACGATGGAGGAAATTTTATAGTGCTATCTTGGGCAAACTTGAACATACACCAGAAACCAATTGGGATGTTTAATGCTGATGGATTTTATGATTTTCTTTGTGTGTTTCTTGATGATGCTCGGAGAAATGGGTTCCTTTCAAAACCTATAAAAGATATCCTCCTCACTGCCAGAACAACCCATGATTTAATTGACCAACTTTTAGCATTTGAATCACAAATTGACCATATCCTTTCCAAGATAAACTGGTCTGATAATGATCGTGGTAAGAAATGTCGGATAAATCTGGATCTTAACCTTTAATTTCCTTTTTTGATATAGAATTCCAGCTAACCAGGTACTATCTTCTAAACTTTTCTTCTACTTTTTAGACATTGGGGACAATGTCTCAATTAGGTTTGGGGGAGGGAATAGTTGATTAGTATCTTATTTTTATTTTTTGTTATGTTGTTTTTGCTTGACTTTTAGTCAAAAAATTCAAAAATTTTATACAATAATAATAATAATAATAATAATTTATGTTCTTATGTTTTTAACTTGACTAACCAGGTTAAATGGTGTTTGAGATAACTGTGTAAGGAATTTCCACTCCTGAGATGCATCTCAACCTATTTCATAACAAGTTAATTTTTGTTTATTTCCTTTTGAATTATTTAATTTGTGAATTCTCCATAATACTGATTAAATTGGATCTTCATATGCTCAGTTGACATGTATTATCAACATGCATGGTAACATACGGACATGAGTTGTAAGTAAAAAGTTTGTAATATTCAGTGCTTTAGTTAATTGGAGGAAGCATCTAAAAAAGTGATGGAATAAAAAAAAATTAAACATCTGAGATCCGAGTAATTAAGTCTGTAGGGGTGTCTTAACACCTAGTGCCCTAAAGCCAACTGGCTTGGGAGTCACTGGCCTAAAGCTCGCTACATGGATTAAAAATGTTAGAATTAAAAAAAAATCCATTGCTAAAATGGTGTGAATTCTGATATAACTGAAGACACTGCATTTTTGCATAAGCCCGATGATGAGCCTCGTATGGAGGCACTACCTGAAAATTTACGGAAGTTATGGGAAACGAATACCGGAAGGAAAGAAAACCTCCAAAATTAGCACCTCACTGGATTCAGACTCACTAGCTAGCCTTAGATTCCCTCAGTCAGTTTCTGTTTCAAACCTCAGCCTCGGTCCATCAACCCAGCCTCGGCCCATTACCCTGCAACACCACACAACCGGTTCATGCAAGCCCACACGCCCAAAATCCCATGCAAGCCCATGCCCAAATAAAGGAAAACCCCATGCAATTCACATGTGCAAATCCCCTCAAATCACCTACCAATTTAACAAGATTTGATATCTCATCCTTTCCAAACAACAAGATTTGAGATCCTCATCACCAAATTTAGAAGATTGTATGCCAAAAATAATTTTGGTAAGATATTCCCCAAATCAATGTGATTTATTTCTTTATTTAGAGATCCCTTCAAGACAGTATAAATTAGGGACCAAATCTCGACACAAAGGGGACTCTCTTCTTACCTTTGGAGACACACACGTCAATAATAAAAGAAACCTAGGCTCTCTTTCTTCTCCCTTTCACGGCAAACACACAAGCAAAGAAACCCTTCAACCAACAAACAAACAAACCAAAACCAAAACCACAAACAAAACAACCCTCCACCGAACAAACAACAAACAAAACCAAATAAAAAATCCTAGCCCTCCACCGAACAAAGGAACAACAAAACCAATCAAAAAATCCTAGCCCTCTACCGAACAAAGCAACAACAAAAATCAGCCAATATTGAAACCAAAAGAAACAAAAATCGTGAGCACACTACACCAAAAAACCAAGAAAACAACGACCAAATCAGCCACCAAAACCCAGCAAAAATAGTAAACGACAGCCCTAAAAAACAGTAAACTGCAGCCCCAAAAACTACCAAAACAGCAGCCCAAAAATAGTAAACAACAACCCAAAAATAGTAAAAACAGCAGCCCAAAAATAGTGAAACAGTGAGTAGAAACAGCAGAACAGTGAACAAAAACAGCGACCACCAACCAGAACAGCAAAGCTTCAATCCTTTCGGTGATTGCTTAACGTTTTTTCAAGAAAGCAACTTAAAAGGCAAGACCTGATGGAACCCTATTATTTTTATAGTTCCGGACACGACATGCTTGTTGGACAATTATGACCCATAACATCACTATTTGTACAGAACATTGTGTTGTTGTACAAATTAACTATGTGACAAAGGAAATTGCTCTTTTATCATTTGTAATTGGATTACCAAGATACATAAATGATAAAATTCCATATGATTAGTTCCGGATTGATAAGATATGAGATAGTATCAATCCATGAAGGTTTATTCATTAAAACATCCCTGGTCATAGTATTATCGAGATTGGACATCGATAATGCGGAATAGACTGGTATTGCACTTGTGTGTGTTATGGGAGTATAACGACATAGTTCTCATATATTTGGGTATTGGATACTCATGCAAGTGTAATAGGAGGTTGTGTTTACCGATGGTACGGAAATAGCTTCGCTCTGGATAGACCCCTCGGAATTCCATTGGTAGTATGACTATGTGTCTATGGAAGTCCGAATCAGGGTAGGTGTATTTGGTCTTAACCTGAGACTTGCACCGCTAATACTTACGACAATCAATGTACTTTGGTTTTGGTCATCCAGGGCTTTAACAGGTTCTGTGTACGCCTCTTCTAGGTATATTGAGAATCGTAGTGTATTGGGTGTGATGTCAAGATGGAAGTATCACTCCAGTCATAGTGGAGATGATGATCACGTAGGATACGGAACTGGTGCTCTTATATGCTGCATTTTTCGGGATAATATGACAAGGTCATAGTTATCCGATTATAGAGACTAGTTACCAGAGATCTGATATGTGCTTCGTATGGGGCAGACACAATTCCAGCCCCAGGCCTAGCACGTGACATCCGATACTGGATCGCAATACGCAATACTATATATACTACGCCTGATACAGATCACATATTCCTTTAAGAATATTTCTGAGAATTTGGTAGGCACAGTGCTTTGCTAGAAGCCAACCATGTCTTGTAAATCGGTAAAAACGTAGTACTACGTACGTACGTGTTCGGATAGTCCGACGACCGGATTTACTACCAACATATCCAGGGATCTCATGGGTCGCTTCCAGAAGATTCATCGATGACGTATGACTCGCATATAATTAATCTGGGATTAATTATAAGAGAGAGAAAATTAATCTAGGATTAATTACGGAGAATTTTATCTGGGATAAAATTCTATTAAAAGAGAGAGAACGATTAATTTGGAATTAATCGATAAAATAGTATATTCGATATATTAAACGAAATTAGATTTCGACGCGGAATTAAAATTGGATTTTAATTCGGACAAACGAATTAATTTAGAATTAATTTTCTAGCGACGTGAATAGTAATTTTGCTAGGCATAATTATTTAATTAAATTTGATTTAATTACGTCGCAACGAAAAATTCGTTAATTCAGAATTAGCGAACCCGAGCCCGGGATTGTTTGCGGACCCACTCGGATTTTGAATCAAGTGGGGCCCACAAGTCACATCACGTGTCACATCATTAGTCACTCAAGTGATGGAAGTCTTGTCACCTTTTGGTGATTGACACCTTGTCACTTTTTGATTGATGGGAGTTGTTGGAGGCTTCAATGACTTGTACCAATCTTTTTGAAATTTTGGAAAATGGTATTTTTTTTGGAAATCAAAATAACACAAAACCAAGTTCATCCTCTTCCTCTCTCTCCTTTATTCGGCTTTGAGCCATTCTTCTCTCTAAATTTCTACAAATACCGAGAATTACACAAGGCAAATAGTAAGATTTGTGGCAAATTTTTCAATGATGCTAGCACATCCAAGGGGTCTTACAAAGGTGATAGGGAAACTCATTCATGAGCATGGAATCCATTCTCAAAGCTTGGAGCTTAAAGAAATACATGGAGCACAAAGAAGGGCATGGCCGAGAGCTTCAAAGAGCAAGAAATTTTTTTGTGTTCTTCGCATCGCAAAGCCGATCAAAGTAAGTATTTCTGCAACTTTACTTTGTTGCATTCGCACTTTTCATTGCTTAATTGATCTTGGTTTGACCTAAAAAACCCAACAATGGTATCAGAGTGGTTATTAAGCATGAAATTGAAATTTAGGGTTCTTAACTTTAATTTGGGTAAATTTGATTTGAGCATGATTTAACCAAATTATTTGTTTGAGCATGCTTGTATATGGATAACTTGGAGTTATATGTGATCAATTTGATGAAAATTGAATTGGATTAATTTTCCCCAATTATTTTGGCTTGGCCGAATATGTGATATGCCCTAAGTCATGGTATTTTTTGTTCTTTTGATCATTGGATGAGTTTAAAGACTTGAGATAAATTGATTTAGGATTTAATTGGATTGAAATCGAAATCGATTTTAAAAATCCCTCATTGTCGTGACATGTATAGCATGTAATGAGTTGATTTTATTTCAATTATGTTGGACATGAATTGATTATAATAAAGCATGATTAATTATGTAAATTGGTATTTTGGAAATGTTAATTTGAATAATTAATTATGGATATACACTTTAATTGATTAAATTATGATATTTGGAATATTGGAATTTAATTAGTTGGGCTAAATTTGGAATTGGGCTTATAAAGTTGTATTTAGGCTTAATGGGCTTGGTTGGGCCAATTTTGGTTTAGGATAATTGGTTGGATCCAATTGAGCCTAAAATCATTTCCATAAAGTCCAAATATAATAAAATGGGCCTTTAAAATTTTAATTGGGCGTAATGGGCCTAAATTGATTTTTGGCAAAGGGTGATTCCTTATTGGGCTTGGGTTGCCAAAGTCCATGCCTTATAAATTAATTGAAAGCCCATTGGACTTTAATTAAATTGACATTGAATGTTAATTGGGCTTTGAGACCCGTAAAGATTAGATTTAAAATCTAAGTCGCAAAGGCTCATTAATAAAGTGTAATTATTTAATTTGGAATTAAATAAAGAATTAGTATTGAATACAAATTAAATTAGATTTAATATTGTAGTTTGATATAATTCAAAAATTCATACTTTGAGTACTTATTCTTAAACGAGTCGGACTCGCCCAAATCAAATCATTGTTTGAACATTGGATGGTCATTAATTTCAGATTAATTAATTGGATTAGATTGATTGATAACATGCTTTGTGTGAATACATGGATGTGATGTATGAATAATGAATATCGGATGGATATTAGATGGGTGAGGGCAATTTTGGAAATTGTTGTAATAAATTTAGAATTTATTAAATTGGACCTGCGTGTCCAGCCTATTACCTCTTGACTCTTTGTATTTCTCTTCTCACCTATTCCCCTCAATGTAAATGAGGTTTCTTTAGAAGTGTTATGTAATTGGGTAGAAGTAAGATTTGTAAGATTTGTGTTAGCGGGAGAGAGGAAAGGGAGAGATTTGTTCTAGGAACAAAATGTTTTATATATCCATCCACATATCATTATTAATTTATTTATCGCGCCTTATTATGCTTTTAGAATGCATGTTTAAGGGTGTATGATGAGACCTAATCAAAGATAATTAATTGGTTGCCAATTACGCGAAAAACCCTCAACAAATATTAAGCGTTTTTCCTTCTATTGAATGATTCATTCTCAAGATCCAAGATTGGCACTGGTTTGTTGACCAAAGTCAAGACCTTTGTCCATTGCGGATGTGTTTTAATCATGAAGGCTTTGTTCCATATCGCATATCTTGTCCAAGTTGTGATTTGTTGGCCAAAGTCAAGATCACTTCTTGTCCATCGACATCGATTACGAAGCTTTCCAAGGTCAATGGGTCCCGCTTAACTGGAATCATTAAGTTTGTTGTGCCAAAGCCAAGGCTTAATTGATTCAGAGGAAAAAGGTTAGGGAATATATCGGATATATTGGCATATATTAGATATATGTTTCAGATTTGGATGTCCACCTACTGGATCTAGGAATTGGATGAGATCCAATTGATCTTAGAGATCTACCTAGTTAAATATCATACAGCTTGTTGGCCAAAGTCAAGATTGTGTGTTATTTAACGAGATCCTAGCCCACTAGGAAACTAGGTTTCCCGAGTACTCAACAGAGGGTTAGAGGCTCGCCGAAAAATAGTGGGAGGCAAGTATTAAATTTGCAATTTCGTTTAGATACTTGCCAATACGCGCTCATTTCAATTTTTCCTCAATACAAATATATATTAGTTGGACTAATATTTAATCGTTGTTTTAATTAAACAGTTGGACTGTATTCAAACTACTTCAAATTATAGTTGATTATATAATTGGATTATAGTAATCAAAATATTTGAATTTAACCAATCAAATTATAGTTGATTATATAGTTAGACTATAGTAATCATTATATTTAATAGTACCCGAAATCGTTGATTGAATAGTTAGACTATAACAATCAAGATAACTGAAAGATTAGCATTTAAAACATAATTCTAGGTGAAAATATTTTTAAGCGTCTTTAATTTTCAAATTGGGAATAAAACCTCACGATAGTCCTGGGAACTGAGAAGTTACTCTATTTGATAGAGCAACCTCTTGGGCCTAAGCCCGGAGTTGAGCAAATAGTGGAGCATGAGTTTTGGAAGACTCATGGTGATGATAACTTTAGTGCTCTATCCTTTATGCTAGATGCAATGACACTTTAATTCCGTCGTGAGAATTAAGGATTAGATCATTGTACCATGATGATGAAATTAAAGATCTTCATAGATTTATTCTTAAATCTTAGAAGAAAAAATTGCAAAAGAAGCTCTTTTGCTCACGTATGTCAGAGGGTACATCTGTCGAGCACTAGGTGTCGCAGATGATTGCTGACATCGATCAGCTAGGTTAGCTGGGCATTACCTACGTGGCCGAGACTACCAAAGATTTGATCTTATAGTCTCTACCTGAAAGATGGGGCAGGTTCATTATGAACCAAGAGTAAACTCTTGGAGAGTTGATGGCTATGCTCAAGGAGGCAGAGCCAGAGCTTCTAAAATGGGCAAAGGCAAAATCATCACAGTCTTCTAGGAAGACGAAAGATATATCCCAAGATGTCTGCCTAAACTGTGTCAAATGGGGTCACTGGATGCGTGACTGCCATATGGACAAGGCGGACATAAAGGAAGTGAAGGCGGGGCAAGGCTCCGGCTTCAACCATGTTTGTCATAAACATGTTCACTACTGGTTTCAAAATTAGATTTTTGATATTAAATATTGTACATAAATATATGTACTGATGTGCAGAATCTGCTGATTAGCAGGATACTGACTTCAGATGAGATTGATCTGTGAATCGAAAACGGGACGAGAGTCACTGTTTTAACCGTAGAAACCTAAGTTTAGGAACCACCCTTTGGGCAAGTACCTAAATTAGGAAACTGTTAAAATGTACCTAGTTTGACTAGAAACATTATCTCTATATCAGAGTATAACTCGTTGCGGGTATACCTTTATATTCTAGAACACTAAAGTGTTTTATTTTATAAAGATGATATTGAGATAAACACATTAGATGTGAATAACAGTATTTATATTTTGAATATAAATGAATCTCAAACGTATGACATGAAAAACAAATAGCTCAAACTGAATTAATCAGATGAGACTTATTTGTGGCATTGTTGTCTGGGACACATTAAACAAGACTCATATATCCACACTTTCGAAAAGTGGGTACTAGGACAAATTTGATTTAATTCAAATGATGTCTATGAATCTGGTTTATTAGGCAAAGTGCCTAAAACACCTTTTACTTGGTAAAAGTACAAGTGCCACCGATCTGTTAGCCCTCGTTCATAGTGACGTAAGTGGGCCCATATCTAGCTAGGCTAGAGGTGGATATAAATACTTCGTAACCTTTACAGATGTAGCATCGCGTTATGGTTATGTGTTTCTTTTGAAACACGAATTGGAAACTTTTAGAGTTTCGACACGAAGTAGACAAATAGATCGGCTAAAGTATTAAACCGTCATGGTTAGACCTTGGTGGAAAATACTTAAGCAATAAGTTTCTCGACTAATTGAAAGAGTATAGTATTCTTTCACAGTGGACTCCTCAATTTGACGGTGTGTCTGAACTCAAAAAATGAACCTTGTTGGATATAGTAAGGTTAATCATGAGTCGCTTTGAGCAACCATTTTCCTTTTGGGGATACACATTAAACAGTACAAAACATATGTTGAATAAGGTTCCATAAAAAAATCTGTTAGGCAGATTTCATATTAGATATGAACAGGAAAGAAACATGGTTTTCTCATTCCTGAAGATTTGGGAATGCTAGGCATATGTTTGGATGATACCAAACTAAAACCCAAATCGGATAAGTGCCTAATTGTGGGTTATCCAAGGGTAACCAAAGTATAGTACTTATACAACTCACAAGAGAATAATGTAATTGTTGTTCGCCATGCGGTTTTCCTAAGAGGAATACCTATATGCAGTGGTAAGTGGGAGGAAAGTAAAACTCGATGAAAATCGGAGTAATACTGTTCCAGGTAGCAATTCCTTAACGGAACACAAATAGTTCATCAGGGATGAAACTATACCAATAATCTTCGAATACACAAGAACCACGTAAGTCAGAGAGAGTCAGAAAACAACCTATGAGGTATGGGTTTCTGGTCTCACCTCGTAAAGATGTCAATCTTATTAAAGAAGACAAACCAACTCCCTATTATGGCAAAGTTCCATGATATCCGAAATGGATTCCATGTATACCAACCAAGTTTGGACACTAGTTGATGTACTGGAAGACATTGCGCCTATTGGTACTATATAAGTCTTCAAGGAAGACATACATGGATGGCAACATACCAACGTACAAAGCTCGGCTTGTAGTGAAAATGTATCGTTATCAACATTGTGTCGATTATGACGAAACCTTTTACTCATTGCCATGGTTAAATCCATTTGGATAATGCTTGCTAATGCTGCATGATTCATTTATGAAATATGGCAGCTGAACGTCAAAACCGCTTTCCTTAACGGAAACCTTTTGGAGGATGTTTACAACATCCTAATGGTTTTGTCGTGCCAAAACAAGCAAACAAGGTTTGCAAGTTAATTCAATCCATTTATGGATTGAAGCAAGCATTGCGTTCTTGGAACCAACATTTGGATGTAATCATAATGGTATATGATTTAATTCAAAACGAAAATGATTCTTGTGTATATAAGGAGGTTAGTGGGAGCGTACCGACAGTGATTGTCCTACATAATGATGATATATCATTTCTTGGAAATGATATTCCCATAATACAATTGGTGAGAGCTTGGCTTTCATGAAAAATACTCCATAGAATACTTGGGAGAAACAACGTTTATTCTAGGAATAAGGATCTACTGGGATAGATCTAAAAGTTGTTGAAACTCTCCGAGAACTTGTACATTGAAATAAATGTACGCGACCTGGTGTCTATTATACTTTGAGCATATGGAGTCACAATCAGGGCAATCGAAGTGATAGTCACTGAATTGATGTTAAGAACATCCTTAAGTATCTTAGATGAACTAAGGATGCTTTCTTAAGCTATGGAGAATGAGAACTTGAAGTGCCTAGGTTCATTGTTGCAAGTTTCCTAACCGATAAAAATGACTATAAGTCGTAATAAAGGTACTATATAGTTTGAATAACGGAACAGTGAGCTGGAAATCTTCCAAGCAATATATTGTTGCCGTATAAACAACAAAAGTGGAATATTGCTGCAGCTGAGGCAACAATAGAAGCGATTTGGATCTATAATAATCCTAATCAGATTAGGTGTAGTTCTGTTAGCAGCTGAGCTAGGCTACAACACAAGCTAAAGAATTAATGGTCTCATCAACGATCCAAATATATACTTCAATTATTTCATCTTATTCGTCGAATCATACATCGTGGCGATGTGATGATCGAATAAATCGCATCAGATGATAACCATGCAAATCCGCTTACGAAAGCAGTTTCTCAGTAGAAGTTTGAGCGACCCGTACATAGTTCAAGTGTAGGACACTTGAGTGATTGTTGGACAATTATGACCCATAGCATCACTATTTGTACAGAACATTGTGTTATTGTACAAATTAACTATGTGACAAAGGAAATTGCTCTTTTATCATTTGTAATTGGATTACCAAGATACATAAATGATAAAAGTCCATATGATTAGTTGCGGATTGATAAGATATGAGACAGTATCAATCCATGAAGGTTTATTCATTAAAACATCCCTAGTCATAGTATTATCGAGATTGGACATCGATAATGCGGAATAGACTGGTATTGCACTTGTGTGTGTTATGGGAGTATAACGACATAGTTCTCATATATTTGGGTATTGGATACTCATGCAAGTGTAATAGGAGGTTGTGTTTACCGATGGTACGGAAATAGCTTCGCTCTGGATAGACCCCTCGGAATTCCATTGGTAGTATGACTATGTGTCTATGGAAGTCCGAATCAGGGTAGGTGTATTTGGTCTTAACCTGAGACTTGCACCGCTAATACTTACGACAATCAATGTACTTTGGTTTTGGTCATCCAGGGCTTTAACAGGTTCTGTGTACGCCTCTTCTAGGTATATTGAGAATCGTAGTGTATTGGGTGTGATGTCAAGATGGAAGTATCACTCCAGTCATAGTGGAGATGATGATCACGTAGGATACGGAACTGGTGCTCTTATATGCTGCATTTTTCGGGATAATATGACAAGGTCATAGTTATCCGATTATAGAGACTAGTTACCAGAGATCTGATATGTGCTTCGTATGGGGCAGACACAATTCCAGCCCCAGGCCTAGCACGTGACATCCGATACTGGATCGCAATACGCAATACTACGTATACTACGCCTGATACAGATCACATATTCCTTTAAGAATATTTCTGAAGAATTGGGTAGGCACGGTGCTTTGCTAGAAGCCAACCAGGTCTTGTAAATCGGTAAAAACGTAGTACTACGTACGTAGTGTTCAGATAGTCTGACGACCGAATTTACTGCCAACATATCCAGGGATCTCATGGGTTGCTTCCCTAAGATTCACCGATGACGTATGACTCGAACATAATTAATCTGGGATTAATTATAAGAGAGAGAAAATTAATCTAGGATTAATTACGGAGAATTTTATCTGCGATAAAATTCTATTAAAAGAGAGAGAACGATTAATTTGGAATTAATCGATAAAATAATATATTTGATATATTAAACGAACTTAGATTTCGACGCGGAATTAAAATTGGATTTTAATTCGGGCAAACGAATTAATTTAGAATTAATTCGCTAGCGACGTGAATAGTAATTTTGCTAGGTATAATTATTTAATTAAATTTGATTTAATTACGTTGCAACGGAAAATTCATTAATTCGGAATTAGCGAACCCGAGCCCGAGATTGTTTGTGGACCCACTCGGATTTTGAATCAAGTGGGGCCCACAAGTCACATCACGCGCCACATCATTAGTCACTCAAGTGATGGAAGTTTTATCACCTTTTGGTGATTGACACCTTGTCACTTTTTGATTGATAGGAGTTGTTGGAGGCTTTAATGCCTTGTACCAATCTTTTTGAAATTTTGGAAAATGGTATTTTTTTTTGGAAATCAAAATAACACAAAACCAAGTTCATCTTCTTCCTCTCTCTCCTTTATTCGGGTTTGAGCCATTCTTCTCTCTAAATTTCTGCAAATACCGAGAATTACACAAGGCAAATAGAAAGATTTGTGGCATATTTTTCAATGATGCTAGCACATCCAAGGGGTCTTACAAAGGTGATAGGGAAACTCATTCATGAGCATGGAAACCATTCTCAAAGCTTGGAGCTTAAAGAAAAACATGGAGCACAAAGAAGGGCATGGCCGAGAGCTTCAAGGAGCAAGAAATTTTTTGTGTTCTTCGCATCGCAAAGTCGATCAAAGTAAGTATTTCTGCAACTTTACTTTGTTGTATTCACACTTTTCATTGTTTAATTGATCTTGGTTTGACCTAGAAAACCCAACAATGCTTGGCTGGACGTGAAATACGTCCAGCCGGGTATGCGAAGTCCTATATTAAAGATGGCCAAATTTCTGGTCACAATATTTTTTCTTCTTCAGCATTTTATTATTATTTTTTTTTATCTATTTAGTGTTATTTATCTTATTATTTATTTATTCACTTTCATCGTTATTTATTATTCTGCATTTATTTTGGCTATTTAGCTTCTTGTCTATTTACTTTTATTGTTTTTTTTATTATTTCGCCATTTTTTATGACCGTTTATATTGCATTGATGGTTATGTGTATTATTATCCCTTGCGGTATATCGGATGGAAACCCAGACGTAAATTCCATAGCCGAATCCGAATAGACGGTAGTGCGGTCTGTACTTGGGATACCACTCCACGTACCACTCGGTAAATACTCATATATGCATGATTAACCCCATTTTTTTTTATTATTTATTTATTAATGCTTTTCCCACTTTTGATTGATTTTCGTTATTGCATCTCGTACTTTTTAATGTAATATGCTTTTATTACTTCTATTAATGTTTATGGATGTGCAAATTTGTGTTTTTATTTGAATTATCTTGTATGAACTGCATAAGACTTGGCTATACCATTGTGTGAACCCGTCCATTATACTAGCATAAGTAAGAGACCATTCCGAACCCAATAGTTTGAGGTATTCCTAGTTCACAATGGTTTTTGTGAATTAGTCCATTAGACAGAAAATCTTGCGAGGGGTGAGTGCGACCTTAAATATCTTCCTAGTTCACACTGGGTGGCGACTCCTTTATTCTCTAGTTTAGTCCCCCACGGGCTACTCCGTACTCTCTATGGGCTGCGAGCCCAACAATGTCGTGGTCGCGGAGCATCATAGGCATAACGGTAAACCCCACTTCGCTCCTACAGATGGCGACTCCACTGGGGATAAAGAATCGGCTCTGAAACATTGTCTTGTAGTGTACGTGGCTTTGTCTTTGGGTAACCAAGTCTAATATATTTTGCATACCCTTTTTACCCCGATAGCGTCATGTATCGTGAAGTCACTTTCAATCAAGGTGGCGGATCGTTATGTGATGACCATCACTCGTTGGCACGTACCATATGGTATAAAAAAGGTGCGCTCACTTGGTCGTTCGAACCCTTGAGTGGGGAGACCTAATTGTGAGCAACCCTTCACCGGTGGGAGCCTTTATCCATACCCTTATAAGCCCACATATGAACCATAGTTATATGTCATATAGAAGCTACCCCTACGCTTGTGTTTGGGACCATTATCATTTGGATCCATTTGGGCCTCTCGTCATAGGATACGAACTTATTGGGCCACTTAAACTGGGATGAGTTTTTATCTTATGACGATTGGGCCAAAAGTTTTCAAAATGACGATAGGCCACCTTGTGTTTGGGCCCCCTATCATTTGAAGTTGTTTAGCCACCTTATCGCAAAAGTGTAAACATGTTGGGCCTTTTCAACTGGGACAAGTTTACACCTCGTGATAATCTGATTGAACGCTTTAAAATGATAATGGGCCGACTTGTATGAAAACCTTAATGGGCTTAGAAGGTCCAAACATGATCCGAATATGCCAAATGCATGAGTCCGATATCCGCACTGGCTTTCATCCAGGAAGGATACACCTTGCTATGGCATATTTGTATACTTTTAGATATCTCCAAGTCCGTCTCCGCCACAACCGTGATTACCGAGGGCCTAATTCATCGTTTATAGACAATGGCACGATCCCAATAATAGGCTTAGTCATTTTTGTAAATGGGCGGTCTTTGTCTTTTACCAATGGAAATGGATTGAAGTAGCCAAGGTTCACCCCTTAGCGTAGAAGAGAATAATTATTTGTACCCCACATTGGTTCATAAAATAAGCCATACCTAGGACATAAATGGACTTACCACGAGTGTGGGAGGAATAAGGTCGAAAACATATATGCTTTTTTGATAACCACATGCATCCCATGCATCTCATGCATACACGCATCATCTTAACCCATTTGTCTTAAAAGCCATCATAGATATCTGTTGGGTTAGAAAAGAAGGAAAACTTGTTAAGAAGAGGTTAGCAAACATGGATGCGTCAGGCAGTGAAGATTCCTGCATGGATCAATTGGAGTCCAACATCACCAAAGTTACCGAGTAACTACAAGCTTTGACCAACGTTATGGCCAATCTGACAGGACCCCACACAATAGGAACATAAAACAACGGGGATAGAAGGCGTGAGGAGCTTCCGAATAGGGTGAGCGAAGAAATCCCTATTTTTGATGATGACATGGTTGAATATACCATGGGAAGAATAGCCGGGTCCCAGACAGAGTTATAAAAACTCAGAGAACAAGTAGAGTCAGTTACCCACAAGCTAAAGGGAAAATATGAAGATCTGTTAGACTATGATGTGATGACTTTCGAAGAACAGCTACCTCCCCAGTTTAAGATGTCTGACATGGCCAAGTTCAACGGAAACGGAGATCCTAGGGTCCATCTCCAACAATATATTTCAGTTATGAGTTCAGTGGGTTTGTCAAAGCGCTAGGTGCAGATGATGTTCGTGATGTCACTAGAAGGGGCGCCCGTAGTATGGTATCATGGCCTGGAGAAAAAGGTAAGGGATGACTGGAGGGTATTACCGGAGGCCTTTTTGAACCAATATGTCACGGACATAGAGATAGACTTGTCGCTCCGTGACCTAGAAAACACCGAACAGAAGTTAGAAGAGACCTTCAAAGATTATGTGGATCGTTGGAGAAGCCAGCTCTTGAAGATGCAGACACGGCCCTCGGAGAATGACCAGATTAAGATGATCATTAAGGGAATCAAGCCCTCCATTTATAATAAGCTGAGAAGGATGACCTCTATGATTAGTGACTTTCGAAAGTTAAGAGAAACTGTCATGGATATCGAGGAAGAGGAAACCGAGAAACATAAAATCTTACGGCCAGAATAGAAAGACCATTGGGTGGCCTTCAGCAAAAAAAAGAGAAAAAAGAAATTCAAAGTGACTAGTTGAAGAAATTGAAGGTCGATGAATGATTGTTTGCTTAGATGTCTATCCTGATTTGCTTGTGTTATGATGTGTGGTATGGTTGAAAATAAAAGAAAAGTCTCTAAAGAAAAAATTAAACCACATATAACCGATAAATGTGAAGCTACCCATGGGCGAGTATTAGGACTACCATGAGGAGAAATGCTACCTTAAAAGGTAGGTGTGTTAAAAAAAGAAAAAGAAAATAAGAAAATAAGAAAATCATACCATATTGAGCACAAAAAAGCAATTGCAGAGCATAATTGAGATATCTAGGATGGTTTGACCCATCGATACCAATTTTTGAAATGAAATCATTGAGTTAGCTTACCTAGGAATCAAGCTGTAAATGAACCTTTGCACACACACACTGTGAGTCTGGCTTAGATGATTTATTCAAAGACTTGGATTTGAGTTGCATTGAGTGTTTTGAAGGTTCTCTAGTTTCATTACAGGGCATTCTTTGAAACAATAATATGTGTAACTATTAGGACTATTTCATAGCCCGTAAAATAGTATGTCGATACGGAATGTCACATCACATAGTGACGGACCATGGAGTCCGATTTCAGGGAGAGGGCACATTTAGAAACCTGAGAATCGGAAGACATGAGGTCACTTTCAAAAAAGGCGTAATCCACCTTGACCCGGTGCAGGTAGCAAAGAGCAGAAAGCTGAGCCAGGTCTGGGGATGATCAGTCTACCACCCTGTGAATAAGGGACGCAACGGGACCCTGAGCCATAAGACCAAAGAGAGTTGAGCAATCACCAGAGTAGAATTGATAGAGGAAACTGTAAGTAGACCAATGGGGCGACCAAAGACTTTTATAGGCAAATAGGTGAAGAAAACCCTCTAACACAAGGAAGGTATAACCAAGGATGACATCAAGCCAATAGGACAAAAAAAACCCATCAGAGTAGGGAATACATCCATGCATACATGCATACACGTCGCATACACACAATGATGACATCAAGCCAATAGGACAAAGAAACCCCATCAGAATAGGGAATGCATCCATGCATACATGTCGCATGCACACAATTTTTGTTTGTTTTGTAGGCTTTAAAGAAAAAATGGTGAGGCCGAGCAGCTTCAAGAACATAGAAGAACCCCGAGAATGAGGACGAGCAACTCCGAGAATGGAGAGAAATAAAGGAACCTCATGAATAAATCCTACGGTCGAGGCCCACATTATCAACAGTTTTGGGAATGAATCCTAGGGTTGAGGCCCATATTATCAATAGTTTTGGGAATGAATCCCAGAGTCGAAGCCCATATTATCGACAGTTTAGGAATGAATCCCAAGGGGCGAGGCCCATATTATCAACTGTTTTGGGAATAAATCCCAGGGTTAAGGCCCACATTATCAACAGTTTTGGGAATGAATCCTAGGGTCGAGGTCCATATTATCAACAGTTCCAGAATGAATCACAAGGGCGAGGCCCACATTATCAATAGTTTTGGGAATGAATCCCATGGTCGAGGCCCACATTATCGATAGTTTTGGGAATGAATCCCAGTGTCGAGGCCTTCGTCCTCAATAATTTGGGAATGAATCCCAGAGGTCGAAGCACCTCATCATCATGGAAAACTCCCCAGTGGATCGAAGAGTCACGCAGATGGACCAAAACGCCATCACCCATTCAATTCGGGAATGAATCCCAGAGGTCGAAGCGCCTCAGAGATCGAAGCATCTCACAAAAGGAATGCTTCGGGAATGAACCATCTCACAATTGCAATGGATTCGGTAATGTATCCCAGAGGTCGAAGCGCCTCAGAGATCAAAGCATCTCACACTAGGAACGGTTCGGGAATAAAGCCCAAAGATCGAAGCACCTCACACCCAGCATGGTTCGGGAATGAACCACAGAGATCGAAGCATCTCACACCCAACATGGTTTGGGAATGAATCCCAGGGGTCGAAGCACCTCGCCATCAAATCAACTCAGTTCGGGAATAAATCCTAGAGATCGAAGCATCTCCCAGGGATAAATCCTAGGGTCGAGGTTCACATCATAAACTTCAGTTCGGGAACAAATCCCAAGGGTCAAAGCACCTCACCATCAACTCATCCCAGGAGATCAAAACATCCCACACCAGCAGCGAAACAACAGGTAAGTCCGGCAACGGCCGACGAACCAGGTAAGTAAAAATATATACATGACTTTGATAGGGTTATCACTGTCACACACTGCACAAGCCCCATCAAAGTGGGGGCGACTGTAGACACTGTATTTTTGTATAAGCCCGATTATGAGCCTCGTATAAAGGAACTACCTGAAAAGTTACGAAAGTTATGGGAAACGAATGCCGGAATGAAAGAAAACCTCCAAAATTAGTACCTCACTGGATTCAGACTCACTAGCTAGCCTCATATTCGCTCAGTCAGTTTCTGTTTCAAACCTCAGCCTCGGTCCATCAACCCAGCCTCGGCCCATTACCTTGCAACACCACACAACCGGCCCATGCAAGCCCACACGCCCAAAATCCCATGCAAGCCCACGCCCAAATAAAGGAAAACCCCATGCAATTCACATGTGCAAATCCACTCAAATCACCTTCCAATTTTACAAGATTTGATATCCCATCCTTTCTAAATAACAATATTTGAGATCCCCATCACCAAATAGGAGATTGTATGCCAAAAATAATTTTGGTAAGATATTCCCCAAATCAATGTGATTTATTTCCTTATTTAGAGATCCCTTCAAGACACTATAAATTAGGGACAAAATCTTGACACAATGGGGACTCTCTTCTTACATTTGGAGACACACACGACAATAATAAAAGAAACCTAGGCTCTCTTTCTTCTCCATTTCATGGCAAACACACACAAGCAAAAAAACTCTTCAACCGGCAAACAAACAAACGAAAACCACAAACAAAACAACCCTCCACCGAAAAAACAACAAACAAAACCAAATAAAAAATCCTAGCCCTCCACCGAACAAAGGAACAACAAAACCAAGCCCAAAATCTTAGCCCTCCACTGAAAAAAGCCACAACAAAAATCAGCCAATACCGAAACCAAAAGAAACAAAAATCGTGAGAACACTACACCTAAAAACCAGGAAAACAACGACCAAACCAGCCACCAAAACCCAACAAAAAATAGTAAACAGCAGCCCCAAAAAATAGTAAACTGCATCCCCAAAAACAACCAAAATAGCAGCCTAAAAAATAGTAAACAGCAGCCCAAAATAGTAAAAACAGCAGCCCAAAAATAGCAAAACCGCGAGCATAAATAGCGGAACAGTGAACAAAAACAGCGACCAGCAATCAGAAACAGCAAAGCTTCAATCCTTACGACGATGGCTTAACGCACTTTCAAGAAAGCAACTTAAAGGGTTGGACCTGAGGGCACCCTATTTATTTTTATAGTTCCGGACACGGTATGCATGGCTGGACGTGAAATACGTCCAGCCGGGTATGTGAAGTCCTACATTAAAAATGGCCAAATTTCTGGTCACATTATTTATTCTTCTTCGGAATTTTATTATTTAATTTTTTTTCTATTTAGTGTTATTTATCTTATTATTTATTTATTCACTTTCATCGTTATTTATTATTCCGCATTTATTTTTGCTATTTAGCTTATTGTCTAATTTACTTTTATTGTTATTTTATTATTTCACCCTTTTTTACGACCGTTTATATTGCATTGATGGTTATATGTATTATTATCCCTTGCAGTATATCGGATGGAATCCCAGACGTAAATTCCGTAGCTGAATCCGAATGGATGGTAGTGCGGTCTTTACTTGGGATACCACTCCACATACCACTCGGGAAATACTCATATATGCATGATTAACCCCTTTTTTTATTTATTATTTATTTATTAACGCTTTTCCCACTTTTGATTGATTTTCGTTATTGCATCTCGTATTTCTTAATGTAATATGATTTTATTATTTCTATTAATGTTTATTGGTGTGTAAATTGTGTGTTTATTTGAATTATCTTGCATGAACTGCATAAGACTTGGCTATACCATTGTGTGAACCCGTCCATTACACTAGCATAAGTAAGGGACCATTCTGAACCCAATGGTTTGAGGTCTTCCCTTGCGAGGGGTGAGTGCGGCCTTAAATCTTTTCCCATATCACACTGGGTGGTGACTCAATTATTCTCCGGTTTAGTCCCCCGCGGGCTAGTCCATACTCTCTACGGGCTGCGAGCACAATAATGTTGTGGTCTCCGAGCATCATAGGCATAGTGGTAAACCCCGCTTCACTCCTATAATAACTTTAGGACAAAATATTACTCTATTTTCAACTACACTTATGAATATTGTGGGCACAATGATTTGATTAATACTTCGTTGGTTGTGTATATGGAGAATGGTAAAAATAATCAGAGAATTTACTTATTTGGTAATTTAAGAAAGAAAAAAACAACTATTAACTTGGATAAGAGTTTCATTTGTTTAGTCACTATCATGTTTGATCTTTTTGCTTTTGTGTACATTTGACATTTGTGGGTATCGTCACTATAATCCCTCACGAGACTACAACTCGTCCACTAGGGACACCTAGGGGTTTAAAGGCTTGTTGCATACGCTAAATGCAACCGTGATCCCTACGAAAGTGGCTTAATTTAATTTTATTTTAAATTTATTGTATTTTATTTTGTTGTTTTGCTCGAGCACTAGCAAAATATTAGGTATGGGGGTGTGATGAGCGGAAAATATATCACTATTTACCGCCTCTTTGACTTAATATTTTGTTTAGTTTCTTGAGTATTGTGAATATTTATTTGTGTTTTGTGTTATTTTGCAGATAAATAAAGTTTCAGAACTCGCTGGAATTGAATCGGGGCTAAAACGGTGAAATTCGGATAAAAGATAAAATTGTCAACGGCTCATCGCGACGTGCACAACCTCTGTGTCGCGACGCGCTGACGTAATTTTCTTGCTGACACATGTCAGTGCCACGTCAGCATATTAATTCACTCTGCCGACATGCGTCATTGCTTACGGCGTCGCGACGCCCAAGCCTTCACGTGTCGCGACGCTGAGCCAATAATTCTACTGACAGCCACGTGTCATCATTTCGTTGAATCAATGGCGTGTCGCGACACACAAGTGTTTTGCATTACGACGCGCGGGGTAAAATTTTACCTATAAATTGAAGCTAAAATCATAAGGAAAATTCTTACATTCTTCTTGGGATTTCCTTAAGAATACTAAGAAGATTGTATCTTGTTTGTTTATTTACAGCTTTCTTGTATTTAATTTTTATTTTAAGCAATAGATCTTTCTTTATTTCACTTTTCAGTATGAGGAGGTAAATCCCCTCTGCTGGGGTGAAAGGTAAAGCTTTTATTACTAAAATTTAGATTAATCTCCCGTAGTTATAATATACAAACTATTTTAAAACCTGACTTAATGGGATATCGCCTTTATGGTTGGTTGGACTTAATTAAATTGATTTTAACCTGACTTAATGGGATACCGCTTTTATAGTCGGTTGGAATTAATATAAAATCTGACTTAATCAAGATACCGCATGTATAGTCAGTCGGTAATGTCATGCAAGTTTATATATTATAATAAGTGAGATATCTAAATTAGAAGTAATAAAAGTGGATCCTCTAACCCCATCATTTTCTTTATTGTTAATTTATCTTTTTAATTTCCAATTTTACTTTATGTTATTTTCGTTATTTAAGTTCTTAATACTCCTAGATATGTGTTGTAACTAAATACCATATCTGGGGTTGTGATGAATTCCAATATCACCATTTTATAAATGGTTATTTTATGATTTGGGTAATATAAAGGTTTATTTATTGAGTCTTAAGCTTAATGCTTCTTGTTAACTGGTCACTAATAAGATTGATTTGGTAAGCTTAAAATAAACTTCACAAAGGAATTTTCGGTTTCAGTCTTAGACTCAATAGCTCACGATCTCACCTTGGGGAAAAAGATCCTTTGGTAGATTTCCTTCCAGGAAAGACATATACCTGTCGAGCGAGGGTAGCCACAATTAGAACTTAATCCTAATGAATTAAGGTAATTTGGTTAACATAGACATATGATTAATTGGATTACTTTGGGTGTTTGCATCTGACCATCGACAAAGGCTTTTGCATATTTTCGTGTTCTAGGTTAATAAACCAATATATTATACAAACATGAGATAATCACTTCATCTTTAAAAGATATTGGAAGGATTCACAACCCTAGATAGTTTCTTAATATTGAATTTTCCTTTAATTCACTTTCGCACTGTTTTTATTTACTTATTTCAGATAAAAATCAACATCAAACCAACAATCAAATCTATTAGATACTCGTAAATATTTAACGTCATAAATTAATAGCCTAGGTATTAAGTCTTCATGGGATCGATACATTTTATACTACTTGAGCGATACGTATACTTGCGTTACATGTGTCATTTTACCGATCATCCGTCGATTCCAATGATCCATAAATTCCAAAAACAAAAGATAAATCAGATGTCATAATCTTTAAAACTGAAAAAATGAGTTCTGAAAACTAACATGTATGATTCATGACTAGCTTGAGACTGACAGGTCTAATTTGAGAACACAACTGGCCGGGATACTAAATTCTTGAACTACAAGTCTATGAATGAATTGTGAATTATGAAGAACTAAAACTAATACATGATGAGACATGGGACATAAATGTAAAAACATGGTGTAGCTGAACTTAAATACTAAGAACTGAATATCTAAGATATGATACGTAAACTGACATATGGCATAGCTACAAAACCTGAATACATAGAACAAATACCAAAACTAAGTTGTAAACTAAAGACATGAATGATATCAAATAACTTAAGCTGAATTAACATAGCTGAAGGCATAAGAGAAATTATAAACTAAGCACAAAAAGTTGATCGCAAAAGTTTAGAGATAAAATCAAACATAATGTAAACCATAGAGAAGAAAAAAGAAGGGATACCATCCACTCACAAACTGACGCTCCATTGCTAGTGTGCTGGAATGTTGTTGAAGGATTTCCTGCAAGATGCTAATTGAAAATGTATGAAGAATGAGCTAGGATCCCTCAACTTTGGCTTGAGAATTGGAGAAGAAGTTGAAGCTTATAAATGGCGTGAGGAAGCTCTCATCTTCAAGTTTTTTTGCTTCTCATTTTAATGATGAATGAATAGTATCTCATTGTAACATCCCTCTTTTCAGAGATGCTACCGGCATGGAACATACTAACTTATTCCCCTGAACCTCTGACTATGATCATCACTACTAGTTCATCTAAAGTACAACTCATGCATAGGGACCATTGCCCAACTCAACAACATATGATGCATTGTATACCCATAACTGTAAACACAATAATATTACACATTATAACTATATCAATGGACATCTTAAACATATACAAAGACTAATACTAACATATGCATGCAACTTTACTTTGACTCTGACTGTGCTAAACCTCCGACTCCACTTGATTTTCCCAAAACACTATAGTGACTACCATCAGTATCTGTCATCTCGAGCTCATCCTCTGGGTAAACCTGCAAAACAGAAATACTGGGAGTGGGGGGGTTAGATCATTTGAATGACCTAGTGAGTGGACAGTTAAAAATGAAAACTGAAATACTTTTATGAAACATTCATTTTTCTGAAATCAAATTCATCTAAAGAAAACTAATCTTTTCATAAAACTCTTTCTTGTCTGAAAACACATCTCTTTCTGTGAAAAATCTTCTGGAAATCCTTTATATTTATAAAACTCTGAGATTCTCATAAAATTGTTTCACTTGAAAACTCTTTCATAAAACTATCTTTTTTGAAAATCATCTCTGAGAACCTGTGGAAAACCTGACGTGTAGGGGCGTTACGTATCGCCGTCCCCCCATATGCTTATCTAGTGGTCTTGGGGCGCTACGTATCGTCGTCCACAAGCCACTAAACTAGAGCCAATAATGTTGATCCATGCTATCATTCTGGCCCTGAATATGGGGCCTAGGGGCGTTACGTATCGCCGCCCCTAGCTCTAAAATCTAGGATCTTGGTACATTATGTATCACCATCCCCATAGTCATGCTCTATATATGTACAAGTTATATCCGTCAATTCCAACAACCTTCAATTCTATAAATCACATCTGAGGTGGATTTTTCCCTCATGCCTCCAAAAAATCATAAAATAGTACTTTAAAATCCAAACTTCTCAAAACATTCTCATTTATGAAATAACTGGAAATCATCTTGGCTAACTCCCTAATGCATTTAAAAGTATGTCTCGAATTAAAAATAAATAGATAAATCTTAACTTGAAAATAAAGGTCAACTCACAGATTAGTAACCATTGCCAATGATCATAGACGCGATTGAAGAGATTCATGCGGAAAAGCTAGTATGTCCTGTATTCGAGTATGATTAGCATATATAAGCTAGAAGAATCATGGTTATGGATGTAGTGGATGCTCATGCATGTTGCATACATGTCGGGATAACAAATGTGTTAACTAATTTTAACATCCTATGACGAAACTCAAATAAGATAAAGCTGGTCTGACTGCGCATCGCAACTTGAGGTCTTGCGCGCCGCGACGCTCATACGATCAGATTGAAACAGAGAGCATTTCTTGTTACATGTCGCGACAATAAGTGTTATGCGTCATGACTCCCACATGATCAGACCTAAGGCAGAGAGCAATTCATGTTCTACATGACGACGCCAGCTGCTGGGCGTTGTGGCTTCCACAAAACCAACTCGAGGCTTCCACACGACTGACCCGAGTCCTCCACTCGATCGACTTGAGTTTTTCACTGGATCAACCCGAGTCTTCCACACGACCGACTTGAGTCTTCCACAAGACCGATTTGAGTATTCCACAAGACCGATTCGAGTCTTCCATATGACTGCACAAGTCCTCCACACGACCGACCTGAGTCTTCCACACGACCAACCTGAGTCTTCTACAAAATTGACCTAAGTCTTCCACACGACCAACCTGAGTAGATGGTATTTTCATAATCCATATCGCGATGTCAAGTGTTGAGTATCGCGACGCCTACACAACCAGACCTGAAACAAATGGCATCTCTGAACTCGGCGTCACGATGCTAGACCATACGTGTCGCGATGCTGGCCTGATTCCAGGCCAATATTCAACTCTCCACTGCCAAATTCCGAAATACAATACCAACATCCAACACTATGACCTTTACACAAGCACTTCTTTGAACTTTAACAACCATACATGCTATACCAGTATTCCACCATCAAAGCAACTCTCTAACCTTAATCTAACTCAATATCTAGCATTTCTTAATGGAATCAATTTCCTAGTTCATTTCTACCTTAATGCAATCACCAATATGGCATCAACACTAATATAGCATTACTTCATCAAAACTCTACAATCCAAGTTTTGGGTCAAGATTTCTTACCCTGAATCATGCTTCTTTTTCTTCTCTATTAGAGTCCACAAGCCTTCATTTCTCCTTTCTAAACTTGGTTTGTGTTGGATTCTCTCCATTATTCTTCAAGAATTCTTATGAAGTTACAAATGTGTCTCTCCCTCATTTCTCCCCTCTTACTCGGCCCTTCCAAAGAAAATGGGGTTGGGTGGTTTTAATTCTTTCTTGACTAACTTAGCTTTTTCTAGAGACGTCTAAGGATTTAAGAGATATTTAGAGGTATTGAGCCAAATTGAGAAGGGTAATGGGATTTTGGGTTAAAATGGTAATTCCTTTTTACTCCTCATTTTTGTCATAGTGCAGATTGTGTAGATAAATGACCAAATTCAACCTAGTTCCGTTAAACTTTTGGAAACCTATTACACAGTAAAGTTGTATAGCTTCATCTTAGCTTTCCAACGATATAACATTTATAAACATCTGAGATCGTATGAAAAAGTTAGGGCTCAGATACTATGGGCTGTCCGGGATAGAATATAAACTAAATTCCGTATCGAATCTGTAAAGAATTTACCAAATATCCACAAAGTAATTTTGCAAGCACATACTCATTTGAACATGATTTATATCATGCCACCTATAACATAATTTTCGTCGGAATTACTGAGGTTTGACATTCCCCCCCTTAAATAGGATTCGTCCTCGAATCCCTTCTGAGGTTGAACTCTCAGGTCTGCCTTGGCTTGAAGGCATCCGTGTCTCTAATACTCTTATATTCCTTAACTTCCTTTTTTTTATCAGGAACTTAGTATTATTACTTATGGGAATCTCTTATTTTGGTACATTCTATTTGATCCTTATAACTGAAAGCTTAATCTTTGGGAGTCCATTCGAAGCCCTTTTTCTCTTGAGGAAATAAAGTCTGTATTCTATATCTTGTCTATGCAGTGGTGTAAATCATTAATGAAACTTAGCATTCATGAAATTTATCTATTTCTTATTCTACACTTCGTGATATCCCGTAAGATATGCTAGAAGTGTTCAATCTCTTATGACCTGATCTTAGGTTTTCCTCAAACTGGTGCCCAAGTGAATTACTTTTTCTGTCTGATGCCCTGTGACTGTATTTCACTTCATCTCATTCTTTTTTTTAAAGATATAATACTTCTTAAGACTTCACAGACGTTCCCTCATCTTACTATTGCTTTCACCCAAACATGTTTAACTAGTAAGGTCTTAACTGAATTTTTACTGCATAAATGCTAATGTGGTCGTACCCACCACTACTCAAGTTGAATCATTAATCTTCAATAGCAATACTTATTCTATATAAGAATTTATAACAATCTGTCACCAAGAAGTATATTCATACTTGAGTCATACTAGTTTAATGTGACTTCATTGAATATGTATATGAATTCTCCTTAGCTAGTGCTCTCACGTCTCTATGGATACTTGTGTCTCCTCTAGTCATGTTTTTTCATGTTCTGCCTTAATTCTGGGATACGTATATTCAAGAGTAGTCCTTGTCTCTATTAAAATGATTGTACTGATACTTTCTTAGTACCACATGCTCGATCTGATCCTAGCATTATTCCTCTTAAGTTATCTATTTGACTGTCTTTTTGTCTTAGCTAAGTCTCAACTACTATTAGTTTTGACCTTTATGTTCACGTATTTATATCTATCTCTGAGGCTTAGGGCCTTGTAGTTAATTATCAAGCTCTTATATGCTTTAGTTTTATCATCATGGTTTTCCGATATTTTTAAATCCAAGATATTAATTCTTGACATATCACTGACAGTCTTCTTCTAGTTGACCAAAACTTAATGGAGTAAATCGTTGTTATGTCCACTATATGTATACTGGTGCGGAATAGGTAATCAAAGCTTGAAAGTAAACTATATATCCTTTATGTTATTGTCGATGATGATGACTCGATTTTTGGTTAATATCCAT
Organism: Zanthoxylum bungeanum; assembly: GCA_019454045.1. Classification (NCBI taxonomy): domain Eukaryota; kingdom Viridiplantae; phylum Streptophyta; class Magnoliopsida; order Sapindales; family Rutaceae; genus Zanthoxylum; species Zanthoxylum bungeanum. The sequence goes on from SKCR01032867.1 coordinate 65,583, forward strand.
ACTCAGTCTCCTTGATTCTTTTATATGATGTTCTCAATAAATTTGATTCAGGTCGTACTTTGCCTTGTTTCTAACTCGGTACATTGCATGAGAACTTATGGGTTATAGTTGTTATCTTCTTTCCAATTTATATTCCATAGAAATTCGGTCTTATATTAGCACCTAAGGGCTCGCTGCTATGCCTTCCACAATATATTTTGTCGATACCCTTCTTCTTCAATTCATATATGGAAAGGTTTTTTCGTTGTACGTCCTTAGTCATGTCTAACGATGTTACTCATATATTCATGTCATTGCTTGACTAACACTTTCTCTTTTCATCATTTTATCTTGACAAATCCTCCTTTAAAGCTTTTACTTATAGTTCTTTTCCTCTTCTCTCATGTTCTATTATATACCTGAAACTTCTGTGATCTATGTCTCTGTCTTCTTATCCGATGGGTATTATCTTTTAAATATCTCATACCCTACCTTATAGGATGCTACATCCTACCACATATTCATTTGTTTCTAGGAAGATCATAGGAACGAACATTGAGGTCCACTATTACCGTTGTTATTTAACGAGGGTTGGGTGGGTGGGGGCTAATCCTGAGGTCTTTTTCGATTGTGGTGGTCTCGTACAAGCTATGCGTGTTGCAGCCGCACATGCTGCTCATTTATAACCCTGGGATTTCCTTATTTACACATTCAATATTGACTCTCACACTAAGAGACTATTGCTAGGAACTATTTGAGTTACCTCATTCAACCTTGCTCCTGATTGATTTGCGACTGTTGGTTATATTATCATTTACTAAGAACTTCCTTAAGGTTCATTCTCTTCTCACAATCCTACCATACTCCCTCTGTTATTCTTCCTTTCGCAATTTGCTTTGTTACCTAAATTTCCTGCTTATCTCAGTTTCTTGATCTTCTTAAGTCATTACTTCCCTGGAAGCTCCACAATTTACGACCAGTTATGGTATTACTACTTTACCTTTGGTTTGGGTGTTGCTCTCCCTGTTTTCTAGCTCGTTTGAGCCTTTACTTGCTTGAAGACTATCAATTCTACAATAAGATAGGTTATCACTTCTAGATCGGCTAGTCTTACTATGAATTTAAATTACTTTATCTCATACAAAATATTACTATCTTATGATTCTTATCTAGGTTATGTTGAACTTCTAGGTTCGGCTATCTTGTTGTTTCGTGACTTGTCTATCCTGTCAGATACTCTTCTTTATTTGTTCAAATCCTTACTGGGGCTTTACATTGAATGGTGAATACATGCTTCCCACAGAGATATGAGAATACACATTATTGTTAATAGTCTAAGCTCAATGATGATCTAGTTAGGTGTCTATATACTTACCAGAGTAGAGGCAGCTGGGAATCAACATTCGTTCTGTTGGGAACTACATCGACTTCTCCATAACGTAGGGTTCCACAACTTCTATCAACTATTCAGAGATCTCCGTTTAAGTTACTATCTTCAAGCTACATTATATAAGTTAATATATGTATTGTACTTCCTCGTTACTCCCCGCACCCTTTTATATCACTTATTTCCATGACTTACCTCTTGGCTCTATGTTGTACTATTGAGACTAGTGGTTGTTTACCCTTATGGAGTTCTGTTTTTGCTGTAAGCTTCAACTACATCACCTGGCTTATAATCCCTATCGATTCCTTTTGCTAACTCCTAAGTGTGTCCAATTTAATGAGTTTGTTTCTTACATATGTATGGGTTTCTACAATGTTTGGTCTATTATGTGGACTTCTACTAGTACTGCAAGCCTCGTGCTGACTTGCCTAGATTTTTGAATTATATTGGGTTCTATTCTTCCTAACTTCAGAAACTTCCTTGAACCTTTTCTAGGGTGACCTATCTTTCAATGTTTTATGTCTCTGTTTTAGTATATACCATTACCGGGCTTCCTTACAGTTATCTTTATCTATGCTTGTTAAGGATGGGGTAAGAATTCCACATCTTGATAGATTCTTAACTGGTATAACTGAGAGGTGAGATATGGGTAGGTTAGGGCCTTATCTATATCAGATTCGTTGGTTAAAGAAACCAATCATTTTTTCTTGCGACATTCATTTTATTTGCTTAGGATCCTAGGTTTGGGTGCCTAGAATCTCTACGTCATTTTTGATATCTCAAGTCTATTAGGGGTTTCCATACCTAAATCAGATTTCTTTCTCCTTTTATCTTTATGACTATGCTTCGCTATTCGGGAACTTGCTATCTATACGAGGTACTCGAGGATCGAATACTGGAGAGGTAGTGCCTCGCATACGGGTATCCCGAGCATACTACGTATACAATACCTTAGCACACTACCCACTGCAGTCACTGACTCCATAAACCATGCTTTGATACCATCTTTGTAACATCCTCATTTTCGAAGATGCTACCGGCATGGAATAGGCTGCCATATACCCTTAAGCCTCTGACTATGATCATCACTACTAGTACATCTTAAGTACAACTCATGCATAGAGACCATTGCCCAACTCAACAACATATGATGCATTGTATACCCATAACTGTAAACATAATAATATTACACATTATAACTATGTCAATGGACATCTTAAACATATACAAAGACTAATACTAACATATGCATGCAACTTTACTTTGACTCTGACTGTGCTAAACTTCTGACTAGACCTGGTGGTCCCAATATACCCTAGTGGGTGCCATCACTATCATTCCTTTTGAGCTCATCCTCCAGGTAAACCTACAAAATAGAAATATTGGGAGTGGGGGGTTAGATCATTTGAATGACCTAGTGAGTGGAGAGTTAAAAATGAAAACTGAAATGCTTTTATGAAAAAATCATTTTTATGAAATCAAAATCATCTCAAGAAAACTGATCTTTTCAGAAAACTCTTTCTTGTTTGAAAACACATCTATTTCTATAAAAATCTTCTGGAAATCATTTTTTAACTATAAAACTCTGAGATTCGCTTAAAACTATTTCTCTTGAAAACACTTTCATAAAACTATATTTTTTGAAAATCATCTCTGAGAATCTGTGGAAAACCTGAAATTTGGGGGCGTTACGTATCGTCGTCCCCTATACGCCTAGAAAATCTATAGAAAACTTGACGTATGAGGGCGTTACGTATTATCTTCTCCCATACGCCTATCTAGTGGTATTGAGACGTTACGTATCGCCGTCCCCAAAGCCACTGAACTAGAGCCAGAAATGTTGATCCATGATATCATCCTAGCCTGAATCTAGGGTCTTGGGGCGTTATGTATCGTTGTTTCCCTAGCCTTGAAATTTAGGATCTAGGGACATTATGTATCGTCGTCCCCCTAGTCATGCTCTACATGTGCACATGTTATATCCGTCAATTCCAATAACCGTCAATTCCATAAGTCACATTTGAGGTGGGTTTTTCCCTCATGCCTCCAAAAAAATCATAAAATCGTACTTTTACAATCCAAACTTATCAAAATATTCTCATTTATGAAATAACTAGAAATCATCTTGGCTAACACCCTAATACATTTAAAAGTAAGTCTTGAATCAAAAACAAATAAATAAATCTTAACTTGAAAAGAAAGGTCCACTTTTAGATTAGTAATCATTGCCAATGATCCTAGATGCGACTGAAAAGATTCATGTGGAAAAGCTTGTCTGTCCTGTATTTGAGTGTGGTTAGCATATATAAGCTATAAGCTAATTATGGTTATGGATGTATTGGATGCCATGCATGTTGCATACATGTCGTGATAACTAATGTGTTAACCGACTTTAACATCATAGGACAAAACTGAAATGGGATGAAACTGGTCTTATTGCGCATCGCGACATCAGGTCTTGCGCGTCCCGACGCTCATACAATCAGACTGAAACAAAGAGCATTTCTTGTTACGCGTCACGACACTAAGCGTTATGCATCGCGACTCCCACATGATCAAACCTGGGGGAAAGAGCATTTCAGATTTTACATCACGATGCCAGATGTTGAGTGTCGTGACTTCCACATGACCGACCCAAAGCTTCCACACGACGGACCCGATTCCTCTACACGACCGATCCGAGTTTTTCAAACGACCGACCCGAGTCTTCCACATGACCGATCTGAGTCCTCCACATGACTGACCAGAGTCTTTCACACGACCGACCCGAGCCTTCCACATGATCGACCCGAGTCTTCCATACGACTGACCTGAGTCTTCCATACGACAGACCCGAGTAAAGGGTATTTTCATGATCTGCATCGCGACATCAAATGTTGAGTGTTGTGACACCCACACGACCATACCTAAAACATAGGGTATCTCTAAACTCGGCGTCGCAACGCTAGCCCATACGCGTCACGACGCTGGCCTGATTCCAGGCCAATATTCAACTCTCCACTGCCAAATTCCAAAATGCAATACCAACATCCCATAATATGACATTCACACGAGCACTTCTTTGAATTTTAACATTCATACATGCTATACCAGTATTCCACCATCAAAGTAACTTTCTAACCTTAATTTAACTCAATATTTAGAATTTCATAATTTTGGGAATTTCTTAATAGAATCAATTTCCTAGTTCATTATCCACCTTAATACATCCACCAGTATGGCATCAACACTAACATAGCATTACTTCATCAAAAATCTACAATCTAAGTTTTGGGTCAAGATTTCATACCTTGAATCATACTTCTTCTTCTTCTCCCTTAGAGTCCATAAGTCTTCCTTTCTCTTTTCTAAACTTGGTTTGTGTTAGATTCTCTCCATTCTACTTCAAGATTTCTTGTGAAGTTGCAAATCTCTATCTCCCTCATTTCTCCCTTCTTACTCGGCTCTTCCAAAGAAAATAGGGTTGGGTGGTTTTATTTCTTTCTTGACTAACTTAGATTTTTCTAGAGAAGTCTAGGGATTTAAGAGATATTTAAAACTATTGGGCCAAATTGAGAAGGGTAATGGTGTTGGGTTTCTAGGTTTATTCCCAAGATCAAATAAGCATAGAAATATGAATGAATAACAAAGAAGAGTGGCAGAAACACACTTACATTGATCGGTTTATGGATGCGTCAAACAACAAAAATTGCTCCTCCAAGGACCTTTGAGATTTGGCCAAGAAGAAGAATTCCAAGCTCCAAGCTTTTCAAGATTCCAAGCTCTCAAGTTTGTTTCCCTAACACCTTGTATGAATCATTGATGAGTGCTAGCCCTTTGAGAATTTTTGCAACAAAAATCCTTCTATTTCTTCTTGTTATTTTCGGTGAAAGAAGAAGAAAAATGGGAGAGTAAATTGCTCTTCAAATTTGGCAATGGAAAGAGAAATGAAAGCTTGAATATTTGTTTTCAAAAAACAAAAGAAGATATACCAAATGTGTGTTTGGCAATTGTCATTCAAAGTTTTGACTTGGAGTGTTTACAAAGCTTCTACCAACTCCACCTAAACACATCAACCAAAAGCAACTAAAGGTGACATGTGATGTGATGGTTGATGTGACATGTGGGCCCGACTCGATTCCAAATGCGAGTGGGCCCTCAAACACTTCCGGGCTCGAGTTCGCTAATACCAAATTAACGAACTTCCGTCGCGACGTAATTAAATCAAATTTAATTAAATAATTATGCCTAGCAAAATTACTATTCATATCGCTAACGAATTAATTCTAAATTAACTCGTTTGCCCGAATTAAAATCTAATTTTAATTCCGCGTCGAAATCTAATGTCGTTTAATATATCAAATATATTATTTCATCGATTAATTCCAAATTAATCTTTCTCTCTCTTCAAATAGTACTTTATCCAAGATAAAGTCTCTCCGTAATTAATCCCAGATTAATTTAGCTCGAATCATACGTCATCGGTGAATCTTCGGGAAGCGACCCAAGAGATCCCTGGATATGTTGGTAGTAAATCCGGTCATCGAACTATCTGAACACGTACGTACCTAGTACTATGTTTTTATCGATTTACGAGACAAGGTTGGCTTCTAGCAAAACGCCATGCCTACCTAATTCTCCAGAAATATTCTTAATGGAATATACGATCTATATCAGGCGTAGTATATGTAGTATTGCGTATTGCGATCCTGTATCGGATGTCACATGCAAGGCCTGGGGCTGGAATAGTGTCTGCCCCGTACGAAGCATATATCGAATCACTAGCAACTAGTCACTTTATTATCGAATAATCATGACCTAGTCATATTATCCCGATGGTTGCAACCCTTAGAGAACCAGTTCCGTATCCATGTGTGACCAGCATCTCCATATGACTGAAGTGATACTTTCGTCTTGACATACACCCAATACACTACGATTCTCAATAAACCCAGAAGAGGCATACACAGAACCTGTTAAAGTCCTGGACGACCAAAACCAAAGCATATTGATTATCGCAAGTACTAGCGATGCAAGTCTCAGGTTAAGGCCAAATACACCTACCCTGATGCGGATTCCCATAGACACATAGTCATACTACCAATGGGATTCCGCGGGGTCTGTCCAGAGCGAAGCTATTTTCCGTACCATCGGTAAAACACAACCTCCTACCACACTTGCATAAGTATCCAATACTTAAATATATGAGAACTATGCTGTTACGCTTCCATAACACGTACAAGTGTGATACTAGTCTATTCCGCATTATCGATGTCCAGTCTCGATAATACTATGACTAGGGATATTTAATGATTAAACCGTCGTGGATTGATACTGTCTCATATCATCTCAATCCGGAACTAATCATAAGGACTTTCATCATTCACACATTTAAGTAATCTAATTCCGAAATGATAAAAGGCAATTTCATTGCTACATAATCAATTTGTAATTTGTACAAAACCACAATGTTTTTACAAACTGTGACGCTATGGGTCATAACTGTCCAAAAATCTCCCACTTGGCCTATAGCCAGTCACTCAAGCATCTAATACATGAACTATGTACATGTCGCTCAAACTTTTGCTGAGGAATAGCTTTCGTCAGTGGATCTGCAATGTTATCCTCTGATGCGACCTTCTCGATCTTCACATCGCCACGATGTATGATCTCACGAATCAGATGGAAACGTCGAAGAACATGCTTGGATCATTGATGAGACCGCGGTTCCTTAGCATGCGCTATAGCCCTGTTATTGTCACAATACAATGGAATGGGCTTAGCTGCTAACGAAACTACTCCTAATCCAATTAGGAATTTTCGAATCCAAATTACCTCCTTTGCTGCTTTAATGCAGCGATATACTCCACTTCTGTTGTTGAATCGGCAATAGTGTCTTGCTTGGAAGATTTCCAGCTCACTGCTCCGTTATTCAAACAAAATATGTACCTGGATTGCGACTTACAGTCGTCTTTGTCGGTTTGGAAACTTGCATCGGTATACCCAGTTACCTCAAGTTCTCCATCTCCATAGATTAAGTAAGCATCCTTAGTTTGTCTAAGATATTTAAGGATATTCTTAACTGCTATCCAGTGACTTTCACCTGGATCGGCCTAATAGCGACTACACATGTTCAAAGTATAGAAGACATCAGGTCGCGTACATATCATGGCATACATGATCGATCTGAATGCCGAGGCGAACGGTATCCGACTCATGCTGTCTCTCTCATCTTAAGTTTTAGGACACATGTCCTTAGATAGATTGACGCCATGTGACACTGGAAACAATCCCCTCTTGGACTGATCCATGTAGAATCTCTTCAACACTTTGTCAATGTACGTACTCTGGGAGAGTCCAAGTAGCTTTTTAGATCTATCGCGGTAGATCTTTATTCCTAGAATAAAGGCTGCTTCTCCCAGATCTTTCATGGAGAATTTCAATGAAAGCCAAGCTATCACCGACGTTAACATGGGAATGTCATTGCCAATAAGCAATACATCATCAATGTAAATGACAATGAATGTCAGTGTTCTCCCACTAGCCTTATTATATACACAAGGATCATCTTCGCTTTGAACGAAATCATATTCTTTTATGATCTCATCAAAGCGTTGTTTCCAAGAACGCGATGCTTGCTTCAATCCATAAATGGATCAATTTAACTTACAAACCTTGTTTGCAAGTCGCGGCATGACAAAACCGTCAGGCTGTAGCATATAAACATCCTCCAAAAGGTTTCCGTTAAGGAAAGCGATTTTGACGTCCATCTGCCATATCTCGTAATCGAAATATGCAGCTATTGCAAGCATTATCCGAATGGATTTAATCATGGCAACGGGTGAGAAAGTTTCATCGTAATCGACACCATGTCGTTGACGATACCCCTTCACTACAAGCCTAGCTTTGTACGTTTGTACGTTGCCATCCATGTCGGTCTTCTTCTTGAAGACCTATTTGCATCCAATAGGCTTTATGCCTTCTGGTGCATCAACCAGTGTCCAAACTTGGTTGGTGTCCATGGAATCCATTTCAGACTTCATGGCTTCTTGCCATAAAGCAGAATCGATATCTTTTATCGCTTCCTCACACGTAGCCGGTTCGTTATCCTCAATGAGATAAATATCTACATGAGGTGAGATCAGAAACCCATACCTCTCAGGTTGTTTCCTGACTCTCTCCGACCTACACGGTCCTTGTGTAATCGAAGATTGTGGTACAGCTTCATCCCTGATGAACTATTTATGTTCCATTGAGGATTCAATGCCAGTAACAGTATCACTCCGATTTTCATCGAGTTCTACTTTCCTCCCACTAACCACTGCATTTAGGAATTCCTTCTCAAGGAAAACCGCATGTAGAGCAAAAAATACTTTGTTCTCTTGTGGGTGATAGAAGTAATATCCTTTGGTTTCCCTAGGATATCCTACGAATAGGCATTTATCCGATTTGGGTTTAAGTTTGGTACCTTCCAAACGTTTAACGTATGCCCAGCATCCCCAAATCTTCAGGAATAAGAAACCTGGTTTCTTTCCTGTCCATATCTCATACGGAGTCTGTTGAATAGACTTTGACGGAACCTTATTCAAAATAAGTATTGCACTGTTTAATGCATATCCCCATAAGGAAATAGGTATCTCAGTGCGACTCATCATAGACCTTACCATCTTTAACAAAGTTCGGTTTCTTCGTTCGGACACACCGTTTAATTGCGGTGTTCCAGGAGGAGTCCACTGTGAAAGAATACCATATTCTTTCAAGTAGCCAAGAAACTCATTGCTCAAGTATTCACCACCACGGTCCGACCGTAATGTCTTAATACTTTTACCGGTCTGTTTTTCAACTTCGTGTCGAAACTCTTTGAATTTCTCAAAAGTTTCCGACTTGTGTCTCATAAGATACACATAACCATAACGCGATGCATCATCCATAAGGGTTACGAAGTATTCGTATCCACCTCTAGCCTGGCTAGACATGGGCCCACAAACGTCATTATGAACAAGGGCTAACAGTTCGGTGGCACGTACACTTTTACCGCTAAAAGGTGACTTAGGCATTTTGCCTAATAAGCAAGATTCGCAGACGTCATATAAATTTGGATCAAATCCGTCCAAGTACCCACTCTTCGAAAGTGTGGATATGCGAGTCTTGTTTATGTGTCCTAGACGACAATGCCACATATAAGTTTCATCTATATAACTTACTTTAAGTATTTTGTTTGTTATAGAATATGGTTGAGATTGATTTATATTCAAAATATAAAGACCATTATTTACATCAGCAGTGCAAATTTCTATATCATTTTTATACATAAAACACCCAGTGTTTCGAAATACAAAAGTATACCCACATTGGGTTAACATAGATACAGAAATAATATTCCTAGTCAAAATTGGGCTTGGTTGTACTAAGTTGGGTTTAGGCAAAATTGGTTGGATCCAATTAGGCCCAAAACCGCATCCATAAAGCCCAAATGCGACTAATGGACCTTTAAAGTTTAATTGGGCCTAATGGGCCAAAATTGATTTCTGGGCTTATGGGGTAACTCCCGGATTGGATTTTGGTTATTCGGTTTGACCCGAGTTGACCAAAAGTCCACGCCTTAAGAAATTAATTAAAAGCCCATTGGACTTTAATTAAATTGACGTTGGACGTTAATCGGGCTTTGAGACCCGTAACGATTAAATTTGGAATTTAAGTCGTAAAAGGTTTATTAATAAAGTGTAGTATTTAATTTGGAATTAAATAGTGAATTAGAATTAAATACAAATTGAATTGGATTTAATTGTGTAGTTTAATTTAATTCGAGAATTCATACTTTTAGTACTTATTCGCAAAACGAGTTTGACTCGAGCAAAATCAAATCGTTGTTTGAACATTGAATGATCACTAATTATCAGATTAATTAATTTGATTAGATTGATTGATAGCATGCTTGTGTGAATACATGGTTGCGATGCATGAATAATGTATGTCGGATGGATATTAGATGGGTGGGACAATTTTAGAAATTGTTGTAATAAATTTGATTAATTAATTGGACCTGCGTGTCCAGCCTTATCACCTCATTATTCTTTGTATTCTCTTCTCACCTATTCCCCTCAATGTAAATGAGGTTTCTTTAGAAGTGTAGTGTAACGGGTAGAAGTAATACATGTGCTAGCGGGAGAGAGAAATGGAGAGATTTTATATTGATCAATGTGTAAAGTATCCATCTGCATATCATTATTATTTTATTATACGCGTTTTATTATGTGTTTAGAATGCATGTTTAAGGGTGTATGATGATGAGAACTTAACAAAGATAATAAATTGGTTGCCAATTTGCACTCGAAAAACCCTCGCAAAATATTAAGCATCTTTCCTTCCATTAAGTAATTCTCACTCAAGATCCGAGACTGGCATTGGCTTGTTGGCCAAAGTCAAGGCCTTTGTCCGTCGAGGATGTGTTTGAATCACGAAGGCTTTGTTCCATATTGGTGTCTTGTCCAAGTTGTGGTTTGTTGGCCAAAGTCAAGACCACTTCTTGTCCTTCGACATTGATTACGAAGCTTTCCATGGTCAATTGGTCGCGCTTGACTGGGATCACTAAGTTTGTTGTGCCAAAGCCAAGGCTTAGTTGATTCAGAGGAAAAAGGTTAGGCAATACATTGGATGTATTGGCATATATAAGATATATGTTTCAGACTTGGATGTCCCCCTGGATCTAGAAATTGGATTGGATCCAATTGATCTTAGAGATCTACCTAGTTAATTATCATACAATTTGTTGGCCAAAGTCAAGATTGTGTGATATTTAACGGGATCCTAGCCCGCTAGGAAACAAACGGTTTCCCGAGTACTCGACAGAGGGTTAGAGGCTCGCCAAAAATTAGTGGTGGCAATAATTGAATTTTCAATTTCATTTAATTACTTGCCATACGCGCTCAAAACAATATCATTCGTCAAATAAATTAAATGTTGTTGGACTAATATTTAAATCGTTGTTTTAACAAATAGTTGGACTATATTCAAACTATTCATTTATAGTTGATTTTATAATTGGATTATAGTAATCAATATAATTGTTTAATCTATTAATTATAGTTGATTAAATAGTTGGACTATTGTAATCATTATAATAAATGTACCTAATCGTTGATTAAATAGTTGGACTATTAGAATCAAGATATAAATTGAAAGATTGACATTTCAAAACATAATCCTAGGGAAAATGTGTTTAAATGGTTTAATTTTCAAATTGGGATAAATTTCATGATGGTCCTGGAAACTAATAAGTTACTTTATTTGATAAAATAACATATTAGGCCTAAGCCCGGAGTAAAGCAAATAGTCGAGCATAATCTTTGGAAGATTTATGTAATGATAACTTTAGTGCTTAATCCATTAAGCTTGTCGTAGTAGACTCCTTAATTTCTTTGTCAGAATTAAGGATTAGATCCTTAAAGTATGATAAAGAAATTGAAGGATCTTCATAGATCTTTATAGATCTTAGAAGTACTAAATTGCAATTAATGACTCTTTGAGGGTTAATGACTATTCTCAAGGAGATAAAGTCAAAATTTGCAATAAGGCAAGTAGCGCAAGGCGCACCTTACTTCGATATTCTAGAAACCCAAGGCTTGGCCAAAGGCTTCTGGAATATGAAAAAGGGCAAAGGCAAATTCATTATAATCTTCTAGGAAGATAAATGACATATCCCAAAATGTCTGCTTAAATGTGGCAAACGGGATCACGGAAGCGTGACTGCCATTTGGACAAAGCAGACATGAAGGAATTGAAGACGAGCAAGGCTTTGACTTCAAAGATGTTTGTCAAGATTATGTTCACTACTAGTATTAAAATTGGATTTTAAATACTTAGTGTGGTACATAAATATATACTGATGGTCAGAATCTGCTATGAGCAGGATACTGACTTCAGATGAGATTTATCTGCGAATTGGAAACGGGACGAAAGTCGCTGTTTTAACCGTAGATACCTAAGTTCAGGAACTACCCTCGGGTGTGTACTTAAATTTGGAAACTGTTATAATGTAACTAGTTTGACTAGATACATTATCTTTATATCAGTGTTTAACCCGCTGCGGGTGAACTTTTATATTCTAGAACACTAAAGTGTTTTATTTTATAAAGATGATATTGAGATAAACACATTAGATGTGAATAACAGCATTTATATTTTGAATATAAATAAAATCTCAAATGTATAACATGACAAACAAATAGCTCAAACTGATTTGATCAGAAGAAACTGATGTGGCATTGCTGTCTGGGACACAATCAAACAAGACTCGTATATCCACACTTTCGAAGAGTGGGTACTAGGACTGTTTTGATTCCAATCAAATAAAGTCTACGAATCTAGTTTATTGGGCAAAGTGCCTATAACACATTTACTTGGTAAAAGTGTAAATGCCATCGATCTGTTAGCCCTAGTTTATAGTGAAGTAAGTGGGCCCATGTCTAGCTAGGCTAGAGGTGGATATGAATATTTCGTGACCTATACGGATATGGCATCGCGTTATGGTTATGTGTTCTTTTAAAGAAACAGAAATCGGAAACTGGTATAGTTTCAACGCGAAATAGACAAACAGATCGGCTATAGTATTATACCGTCACGGTAAGACCGTAATGGAAAATACTTAAGCAATAAGTTTCTCATATACTTGAAAGAGTATAATATTCTTTCAATGAGGACTCCTCCAGGAACACATCATCCTGACGGTGTGTCCGAACATAGTAACCGAATTTTGTTGGATATAATAAGGTTAATTATGAGTCGCTCTGAGCTACCATTTCCTTCAATGGATACGCATAAACAGTGCAAGAACTTATTTAGAATAAGGTTCCATAAATATCTGTTTGACATATATCATATTAGATATGAACGGGAAAGAAACCGGGTTTCACATTCTTGATAATTTGGGAATGCTAGGCATATGTTTGGATGATACCAAACTAGAACCCAAATTGGATAAGTGCCAATTGTAGGTTATCCTAGGGATACATAAGTATAGTACTTATACATCTCACTATAGAACAATTAGATTGTTGCTCACCATGCGGTTTTCCTAAGAGGAATACCGATATGCAATGGTAAGTGGGAGGATAGTAAAACTCGATGAAAATCGGAGTGATACTATTCCTGGCACCGAATTTTAATGGAACATAAATAGTTTATCGAGGATGAAACTATATCATTAATCTTCGAATACACAAGAACCACGTATGTCGGAGAGAGTCAGAAAACAACATGGGGTATGGATTTCTTATCTCACCTCATAAAGATGTCTATCTTATTGAGGAATACCAACTGACTACGTATGAGGAAGTGATACAATGTATCGACTCCCAATTATGACAAAGTGTCATGAATCTGAAATGGATTCCATGTAAATCAACAAGTTTGGATACTAGTTGATGTACCGCGAGGCATAGTGCCTATTGGTACTATATAAGTCTTCAAGGAAGACATACATGGAAGGCAACATACCAACGTACTAAGCTAGGCTTGTAGCGGAAAGGTATCGTTATCAACATTGTGTTGATTATGATTCAACCTTTTACCTGTTGCCACGGTAAATCCATTTGGATAATGTTTGCTGATGCTGCATGTTTCATTTATGAAATATGTAAATCGCTTTCCTTAACGGAAACCTTTTGGAGGATGTTTACAACATCCTGTCGGTTTTGTCATACCAAAACTAGCAAACAAGGTTTGCAGGTTTTTCGATCCATGTTTGGATTGAAGTAAGCATAGGTTCTTGGAATTATCGTTTTGATGTAATCATAATGGTCTATGATTTAATTCGAAATGAAAATGATTCTTGTGTATATAATAGGGTTAGTGGGAGTGCACTGACAGTGGTTGTCCTATGAAATAATGATAATATGTCATTTCTTGGAAATGATATTCCCATAATATCTATCGGTAAAACCTTGGCTTTCGAGAAAATTCTCTATAGAATTCTTGTGAGAAACAACCTTTATTCTAGGAAGATCTTCTGGGAAAGATTTAAAGTTGTTGAAACCCTCCGAGAAATCGTACATTGAAAAATGTACGCGACCTGGTGTCACACATGTTTTAAGCATATGAATTCACAAACAGGCCAATCCAAGTGATAGTCACTGGATTGATATTAAGGACATCCGTTAGTATCTCAGAGAACTAAGGATGTTGTCTTAAACTATGGAGAATGAGAACTTGGAGTGACTGGGATCACTACTGCAAGTTTCCTAAACCGATAAAACGACTATAAAGTCACAAACAGTACTATACAGTTTGAATAACGGAACAGTGAGCTGGAAATCTTCCAAGCAAGATACTGTTACTGAATAAACAACAATAGAAGCCTTCTGGGTCGATAACAAATCTAATTAGATTAGATATAGTTATGTTAGCAGCTGAGCTAGGCGTCAGCACAGGCTAAAAGATTAATGGTCTCATCAACGATCCAGATACATACTTCGATATTCATCTGATTCGTTCGGATCATACATAGTGGCGATGTGATGATCGTATAAATCGCATCAGACGATAATCATGCAAATCCGCTTACGAAAGTCTTTCCTCAGCAATTTGAGCCAATCGTACATAGTTCGGGTGTAAGATACTCGAGTGACTGGCTATAGGCCAAGTGGGAGATTGTTGGACAATTATGATCCATAGCGTCACTATTTGTACAGATCATGGTGTTGTTGTACAAATTAACTATGTGACAAAGGAGATTGCACTCTTATCATTTGTGATTAGATCACCTAGATATATAAATGATAGGAGGTCACTGTGATTTGTTCCTGGATTGAGAATGATATGAGACAGTATCAGTCCACGAAGGATAAATCATTAAATATCCCTAGTCAGAGTATTATCGAGATTGGACATCGATAAATACGTAAAAGACTAGTATTACACTTGTGTGCGTTGTGAGGGCACAACGACATAGTTCTCATATATTTGGGTATAGGATACTCATGCAAGTGTAATAGGAGGTTGTGTTTTACCGATGGTACGGGAAACAGCTTTGCTCTGGATAGACCCCCTCGGAATTCCATTGGTAGTATGACTATGTGTCTATGGAAGTCCGAAATCAGGGTAGGTGTATTTGGTCTTAACCTGAGACTTGCACCGCTAATACTTGCGACAATTAATATACTTTGGTTGCGGTCGTCCAGGGCTTTAACAGGTTCTGTGTACGCCTATGCTGGGTATATTGAGAATCGTAGTGTGTTGGGTGTGATGTCAAGACGGAAGTGTCACTCCAGTCATATGGAGTTGATTATCGCGCAGGGATACAAAACTGGTTCTTTAAAAAGTTTGCAACCGTCGGGATAATATGACTTGGTCATGATTATCCGATATTAAAGAGACTAGTTGCTCGTAATCCGATATATGCTTCGTACGGGGCAGACAGTGTACCAGCCCCAGGCCTTGCATGTGATCATCCGATACTGGATCGAAATACGCAATACTACGTATACTACGCCTGATATAGATCATTTATTCCTATAAGGATATTTCTGGAGAATTGGGTAGGCATGACGCTTTGCTAGAAGCCAACCTTGTCATATAAATCGGTATAAACGTAGTACGAGGTACTTACTTGTTCGGATAGTCCGACGACCGAATTTACTGCCAACATATCCGGGGATCTCATGGGTCGCTTCCCAAAGATTCACCGATGATGTATGACTCGCACTTTTAATTAATCTGGGATTAATAAGATGAGAGAGAAAATTAATCTGGGATTAATTGCGGAGATATTTTATCTGGGATAAAATATCATTAAAGAGAGAAAACGATTAATTTGGAATTAATCGGTTAAATTAATATATTCGATATATTAAATGAAATTGGATTTCGACGCGGAATTGAAATTATATTTTAATTCGGGCGAACGAATTAATTTAGAATTAATTCGTTAGCGACATGAATAGTGACTTCGCTAGGCGTAATCATTTAATTACGTCGCAACGGAAAATTCGTTAATTTGGAATTAGCGAACCCGAGCGCGGGATTGTTTGCGAGCGCATTCGCATTTCGAATTCGAGTGTGGCACGTAAGTCAAATCAAGCATCAAATCGCTAGTCGCATCAAACATCAAATCCCATGTCACTTTGAGTGATGTGACAATTTGATTGATTGATGTGATTGATTGATTGATTGATGTAGTTGTTAAAGGCTTTAAGGGTTTGACTTTTTAAAGCCAAATATTTGGTATATGATTTAGAAATCAATTTCCAAAATCAATTACACATTTATCTCTCTCTCTCCTCCATTTCTTCTCCATCTCTCACGCCCATGGAGGGCTTTTCTTGTTCTAGTTTTTTTCTGGAAAAACAGTGAGCAAGAAGGGAAGCAAGTGAGATTTTGTTGCAAAATCAAGAGTGCTAGCACACTCCGGGATCATGCGAAGGTGATAGGGAAGTCCACCAATGAGCTGGGAATCGTTTGACGAAGCTTGGAGCTTGTTCCGTGAGCATCAATGGACGCCAAAATAGTGAAGAAATCAGCCACTGCCGAGAAGTCCATGGAGGCAGAAAACAGAATTTGTGTTGCCTCGTGCGTCATTCAACTGATCGATGTGAGTATTCTGCAACTCCCTCGTTGTATTCACTTATGTTTCATGCTTGTTTATTGATCCTTGGGACCTTAGCAAACTCCAACAGAATGCATTGTCTCAGGTATGTCTGACTTACTGAAATGATCAATCATGCTGACGCTTTTATTGCTTTACCAGGTGGGCTTGCTACATTGGAAGAAATATTCACAGTTACGTCATGGGCAAACTTGAACATTCACCAAAAACCCATTGGACTACTTAATGTTGATGGATTTTTCGATTTTCTTTTTGTATTTCTTGAGGATGCCAAAAGAAATGGATTTATTTCAAAATCGGTAAAAGATTTATTCCTAACTGCAAGAAAAGCTGATGATTTAATTGACCAACTTTTAGCTTATAAACCAAAAATCGACCTCATTCTTTCCAAGTTGAACTGGTCTGGTAACGATCATGGCAAGAAGCGTAGAGTGGAATCTTAATCTGTAATTTTTTTAAATAGTCATAGATTCAATTGTCAATTCCACACTAACCATGTGATTTCTTCTAAACTCTACTTGTTCTTTTTCAGACATTGGGGACAATATCTCAAATTTCTTTTTCAGTATTTAAGAGAGTTCGCTCCACCCTCCCTCTGGGGAATTTTCAATGGAGGAATCCATTTGACAGTTATTCACTTAAACTTGCTAAAATCCTCAATAATAATTTATGTCTAAAATTTGCCTCCCATTGTAAAGTATAGACCCAAAGGGCTTAAACCGTATTGGCAGGACTAGGCTTTACCAGACTGACCAATACCAATTTGTCCCTAAATCATACTATTGACAATGGTTTGACTTTTCTGAGTCATAATGTTGGACAATTATGACCCATAGCATCACTATTTGTACAGAACATGGTGTTGTTGTACAAATTAACTATGTGACAAAGGAAATTGCTCTTTTATCATTTGTAATTGGATTACTCAGATATATAAATGATAAAAGTCCTTATGATTAGTTCCGAATTAATAAGATATGAGACAGTATTAATCCACTAAGGTTTAATCATTAAATATCCCTAGTCGTAGTATTATCAAAATTGGACATCGATAATGCGGAATAGGCTAGTATTACACTTGTGCGTGTTATGGAAACGTAACGACATAGTTCTCATATATTTGGGTATTGGATACTCATGCAAGTGTAATAGAAGGTTCTGTTTACCGATGGTACGTAAACAGTTTCGCTCTGGATACACCCATCGGAATCCCATTGTAGTATGACTATGTGTCTATGGGAATCCGAATCAGGGTAGGTGTATTTGGTTTTAACCTGAGACTTGCATCGCTAATACTTACGACAATCAATATACTTTGGTTTTGGTCGTCCAGGGCTTTAACAGGTCTTGTGTACGCGTCTTCTGGGTATACTGAGAATCGCAGTGTATTGGGTGTGATGTCAAGACGGAAGTATCACTTCAGTCATATGGAGATGATGATCATGTAGGATACAGAACTGGTACTTTAAGTGTTATAGCC
Source organism: Zanthoxylum bungeanum (assembly GCA_019454045.1). Classification (NCBI taxonomy): domain Eukaryota; kingdom Viridiplantae; phylum Streptophyta; class Magnoliopsida; order Sapindales; family Rutaceae; genus Zanthoxylum; species Zanthoxylum bungeanum. Next base: position 84,009 of record SKCR01032867.1, read on the forward strand.
ATCGGGGAAGTATGACTAGGTCATGACTTTCCGATCATAAAGAGACTAGTTGCTAGTGATCCGATATATACTTCGTACGGGGCGACACAACTCTAACCCTAGGCCTTGCATATGACATTCGATACTGGATCGAAATATGCTATACTACGTATACTACGACTGACAAAGATCATGTATTCCGTAGAAGAATATTTCTGGAGAATTGGGTAGACACGATACTTTGCTAGAAGTCAACCATGTCTTGTAAATCGGTAAATACGTGGTACCAGGTACGCACGTGTTCGGATAGTCCGATGACAGTATTTACTGCCAACATATCCAGGGTTCTCTTGGGTCGCATCCCAAAGATTCACCGATGATGTTTGACTCGAACAATATTAATCTCGGATTAATTAAGAGAGAGAATATTAATCTGGGATTAATTAAGAGAGAGAATATTAATATGGGATTAATAAAGAGAAAGAAAATTAATCTGGGATTAATTACGGCAAGAATTAATCTGGGATTAATTATCAGAGAAAGAATTAATCTGGGATTAATTGCGTCGAGAATTTATCTGGGATTAAATTCGTCGAGATGAGAGAACACGATTAATTTGGAATTAATCGGTAAAATAAATTTAATATTTAAATTAGATTTTACTATTTAATTTATTTAATTGGGCTAAATAATATATTAGGTATATTAATTGAAATTGGATTTCAACGGGAAATTAAATTGGATTTTAATTTTAGCGAACGAATTAATTTGGATTTAATTCGCGAGCGATTTTCGTAATAATTTTACTGGGTATTATTATTTAATTAAATTACATTTAATTGTACCGCGACGGAAAATTCGTTTAATCGGATTAAACTAATCTGAACCCGAAGTGTGTTGAGCAAGCCTACTTGAATTTTGAATTTAAAGTGGGGCCCACTTCACTTATATCATTAGTCATTTTGGTGATAGATATGAGTGATGGGTTTTGGTGGAATCTTATGAAACTCTCAATATATTTAATTTTGGAAATTAATTTATTTCTCTCTCCTTGACATTTTGGCCGAATGGCTCTAAACATCTCTTGGCCGAATGGCCATTAAATGTTTTTGGGTGAGAGGCCATTTGCCTCTTACATTTTTCTTTAATAGGTTATAGTGGCCATTTAATGCTTTGATATATAAGCAAAAGTGGCTTTGCTTTTCATTGTGTGAAAATGGCCTATGAACTTGTTTTTGGCCGAGAAAAACCATAGCCCTTTTTGACATTTCAAAATGAAAGGTAATTGGCCATTTTGATCTCTCATTGGCCGAAAGTAACAAAAGGCCACTAACTTCTATTTCCCTTGGCCTTTTGCTTTGGAAGTTGTGCCGAATGGCATTTACTTTGCTTTAGCCGATTGCTTCTGTTTTGAAGCTTGGTCGAATGGCCTTGTTTCAAATTTGGGGATCACTCCTCTCTCTCTCGGGCAAATTTGTTTCTCCTTGGGAGATAAAATTTATTCCATTTGTTCTTGCTAGCACATAAGGGAGTCAAAAGAAGGTTATAGTGATACTCACCCATGAGCTTGGAAGCTTCAACATCCATGAAAGTTTTTAAACTCAACCGATCAATGTAAGTCCTCCGCAACTTATTTTTTATTTTTATTCACACACGAATGACACTTAAAGATCCTGTGGCATGTTTAGGACACTAACACATAAGACGCAGCGACCCTTAGACGTGGTCTTATAACTTAGTGGCAAAGATTGGGTGATCCTGTGGCATGTTTAGGACACCAACCCAATGATCAAGGAATTGTGATTTATATCATAAATTGGTTGGGAACCTACCTAATTATCATATTTTATAACGACCGGCCATAGTCGGAGTTATGAAATGATGATAATGGGATCCTTGCCCACAAGAAATCCATCATATTGGGGTTGATGCGTTTTGCTTAAAATTTTAAAACAATTGAGTGGGAGCAACTTCATAATATTAAAAGCCCATGTCATTATTAAATATTCATGAAAACATATTCCTAATTTTAACATTTTCTCTTAACAGGTGGGTTAAAATATTTCACAAACATTCAAATGGCAAATAGAGTATCACTTCGTTCCATCCTTGATGAGCATAAGCTCAAAGGGGACAACTACAATGACTCGTTTAGAAACCTTAAAATTATCTTACGACAATAAAAGATTTTCTCTGTTCTTGAAAGACCATTTTCCTCTGAACCCGCAGAAGATACTGACCAGGATACATTTGGTGCTTGGAAGAAACACGTCGATGATGATGAGGAAGCAGTTTGCATAATGCTTGGCTCTATGTCGGACAAACTTCAGAAAGCTCACGAAGATATGGATGCTCAAACCATCATCTTTCACTTGAAGGAGTTGTATGCAACTTCCTTTTATACCGTGAGACTCCAAGTTTCATTTGCCTTATTCCAAATAAGGTATAAGGAAGGATTTGTTAATGGACATGTGCTTAAGATGATTGGCCATATTGAAAAATTGGCCAACCTCGGGTTCATTATAGATAATGAGATAGGTCACGATATAATTCTTCAGTCCTTACCAAAAGAATTCTCTAACTTTATTATGCAGTTTCATCTGTCTGATAAAGAAGCTACTTTAACAAAATTGCACAATCTGATAAAGCAAGCAGAGAATGACTTGAAATCGGAGCTTAAAACCTTCGTCATGCTTCCGGGTACGGACCTGAAGCCACGAGGCCTAAAGAAAGTAAGGGCAAGGCCAAGGCTCCAGATCACCTAAAGCCCAATGGTAAGGTGGAGAAGAAAAAGGGAAAGGGGAAATGTTTCTTTTGGAAGAAAGACTGTTGTAGGACAAAAAAATCGGCGATGTTGTTCCAGGCTCACGGCCCGGTCGGGAGTACGGAGTAGCCCACGGGGGACTTAACCGGAGAATAATGGAGTCGCCACCCAGCATGAACTGGGAAATGATTTAAGGCTGCACTCACTCCTCGTAAGGGAAGACCTCAAACCGTTGGGTTCAGAACGGTCCCTTACTTATGCAAATTGTAATAAAGTGATTAATGCAATAGTATAACCAAGTCTTATGCAACATATGGAAGATGATTCAAATGACATACATGAAACATGATAATGCATATAACCATAAATAGCCGAAGAGACAAACATGTGAAACAATGAAGAAAGATAAATAACATAAAATAAATGCGAAACAATAAAACAACTATAAATCCAAATTAAATGTGAAATAGTAAAAAGATAAATAACGCGAAATAAATGCCAAATAATGAAATATGTGGCCAAAGTATTTGGCTATTTTCAATGTAGGACTTCGCATGCCCGGTTGGATGTATTCCATGTCTAACCAAGCATGCCATTTCCAGGACGACAAAATAAAATATAACAAAGGGTGCCCTCAGGTCTTACCTTTTAAGTCACTTCTCGGGAGTGCGTTGGGACGTCGCCGTAAAGGTTAGCATTTCCGCTGTTTTCACTGGTTCACTGTTTCTGCTCGCTATTTTCAACCGATGTTCTCATTTCTTTTTACCGCTGTTTGAACTGCAGTTTGGGCTTATTTTCTAGACTGTTTTCAGGGGTGTTCGGAGACTATTTTTTGGGTGAGTTATTCACGATTTCAGGGTATTTGGGGGCTGATGAATCGGTCAAGGGGCTATTATTTTTGCGTGGATCATGCATGCATGGAAGGTCAAGGGCTGTCGAGGTTGTGTGTGCATGCAGTGTGGGTTTAGTGGCTTACTTCGTGGATTGAGTGTGTTGAAGGCATCAAGGTGGCTGTGCATGCGATTTGTCCTAGTGTGGATCATGTGGGCTACTAGTTTATGTGGCCGTGTCAATGAGTGAGAGAGTCGAGTGTGAAGAAAAGATAGGGGCAAGCTGTGTGTGGTTATGGCGTGCGTGTGTCTTGGCCTTTTTTTGTGCTTGTGTTCTGGTGAGCGGCATGTGCGTGAGTGGCTTTGTGTCAATGAGTGAGAGAGTCATGAGGTGGCTGTACGTTTGTGGGTTGTGGGCAGTCCAGGGTGAGTGGTTAGAGAGAGAAAAGTTATTTCGTTCATGAGTGGCTTGTGTTTACTTAGGGTTGTGCAGGGTGAGTGGTTAAGAGGTGAGTGCAGTTTGTTTGTGATTTTTGTGAGCCTAGAGTTGTCTATTAATCTAAGGTTTTGTGGTTTTTGGTGAGGGTGGTTTGCTTTTGGCTTTGTAGTTCACGGTTTAAGGGCTGTTTTAAGGGCTTTTCAGTTTTCAGTGATGGACTGTTTTAAGGGCTTTGCTGTGTGTGTGTGTGTTTTTTTTTTTTAGGGATGCCGATAGATGATGGTCTTATTTGGTTTTGTAGAGAAGGGTGTGGCTGTTTGATTGTCACTATATGATTTGAGAGAGAAATATAAGCCGATAGGGTTGAGAGGGTTTGTTAGGGTTTTGTGTTTACCTTGTGAGTGTCTGTCATCTCGTGGCCTGTTGATTTGTTGGTTTATACTCGGCAGTGTTGGCTTTTTGTTTAGGTCACGAAGGTTGCTGGTTGTGTGGTCGCAGGTGGCTTGCTGTCGACGTGAGTGGGCTGTTTCACGAATGCATGGGTTGTGATGAGTTAGGGCTTAGTTGTGATCTTTGGTGTTTCTTGTTTACGTGACTTTATAGGGAATCGGGATTGATCGTTGCTGCTTGTTTGGCCGTGAAGGGCTGTTGTGCTGTTGAGTGTTTTGAATTCGTGTGGTTGTGAGGTGCGACGTGAGGGTTTGAGTGGTCTTGTTGATTTGTTAAGGGTTATTGTTTGGTTAATGGCAGGTATTGTTTGTTCGGCTATTGGGGGGTTTTTAGGCTGTTTATTTGTTCGGCTTTAGGGGTTTTTGCTATTTTGTTTGCTGGTTTGTTTTGGATGAGAGAGAGAGAGAGTGTTTGAGGGTTCCTTCTTGTTTTGGCCGTGTGTATCTAGGAAGAGAGCAGTCTGTGATGGTCAGGGAGGGTTTGTCATTTTTTCCTGGTTTGTAAATAAAGTGAGAGAGCGTGAGAGATGAGATAGGGAGGCGTGGAGCTATTAGGGTTTCTTTTAGGATGAATGTCGTGTGTTGCAGGTGGGAGAGAGATGAGAGAGTTGCCGTGAATGAGCTCTATGAGTCTTAAGGTTTGGTTTATGTCGCTTTTTATAGGAGAGGGTTGGGGTTGTCCTTATTTGGGTAGGAAAGAAATATTGTGTAATTATGGGGAATATCTATTTAGTTTGTTATAAGGAAAAGATCTCTTTAATTAGGAAAGTGATTTGTTTTATTTTAGGAAAAGGATTTATGGGATTTGATTTGATTTCTTTAATTTAGGCATGTGATTTGCTTGTATTTTAACATGTGTTTAATGTGTTGGATATTTTTTGGGGGGAATTTGGTGGGCTTGGGCGTGTGGTTGGTTCCTTGGTGGGCTTTGTCTAACAGTTAAAATCGAGCGAACCCGAGGCTTAAGCAAACAAATGAAATCTAGCAAGGTATTGAGTTTTCCCTTCCGACGTCCGTTTCCGGTGACTTCTACAACTTAAAGGGTAGTGCCTCCATACGAGTCTCATCATCGGGAATTATATGAAAAAATGCAGTGCCTACAGTCGCCCCCACTTTGATGGGACTTGTGCAGTGTGTGACATTGACATTCCTATCAAAGTTATGCATGCATTTTTACTTACCTGGCTCGCCAGCTGCTGCTTGACTTGCCTGTTTCTTCGAACTGAGTTGATCTGGCGGTGAGGTGCTGCGACCCCTGAGGTTCATCCCTGCAAGATGCTACGATCTCTAGGAATCACTACCGAACTGAACTGATATGATGGTGAGGTGCTTCGACCATTGGGCTTTGTTCCCGAACCACCGAATGTGGGCTTTGTTCCCTGGGCTTTATTCCCGAACTGTACTGAATGTGATGGCGAGGTGCTTTCGACCTCTGGGCTTTGTTCCCGAACCATCTGTGGGCTTTGTTCCCGAGCTGTCACTGCGAGGTGGTCCATTCTCGAACCGTTACTGTGAGTTGGTCCATTCCTGAACCGTTACTGTGAGTTGGTCCATTCCCGAACTGTTACTTTGAGGTGGTCCATTCCCGAACCGTTACTGTGAGGTGGTCCATTCCCGAACCGTTACTGAGTTGAGTTGATGGCGATGCACTTCGACCTCTGGGCTTTGTTCCATGGGCTTTATTCCCAAACAGTGCTGATAAGTTGTGGTCCCCTTTCTCTTTCTCTTTTGTCTCTTTTTTTTTCTTTTCGTTTTGAACTTTTTTTTCTCTGTTTTTTTTTTCTTTTTTTTTTCCAACACACCTACCCTTTAATGTAGCATTTCTCCTCATGGTGGTCCTAATACTCGCCCATGGGTAGCTTCACGCTTATCAGTTATAAATGGTTTAATTCTTTTCCTTAGAGACTTTTCTTTTATTTTCAACCATACTGTACATCATAACCCAAGAAAATCAGGATAGACATTTAGGCGAACGGTCATTCATCGATCCGCAATCTCTTTAACTAGTTACATTGCCGACTACTCAGGCTTTCACTCCTAAGATCCTATTAGTGCTTACGAGTCTAACATAGATCAATTACTTAAATCATCAGATAAAAGTGTATCAAGAACTTATCGTTTCTAAGGTTTCACCCTGAAGCAATCAATTCCATCATCGGACTTATGTCTAACTATTAAGGACTAAAAACAAATAATTTTTCTCTCTTTTTTTTTCTCTTTTTTTTTTTTTTTTTTTTTCTTTTTTTTCTTCTTTTTTTTTTCACAATGGTCTTTCTATCATTGCCGTAAATTTTTCTGTTCCTCAGTTTGCTTTTCCCCGATATCCATGTTTGCTAGACTCTTCTTGACAAGTCTTTCTTTCTTCTCTAACCCAACAGATATCTATGATGGCTTTTAAGACACAGGGTTAACATGATGCGTGTATGCATGAGATGCATGAAATACGTGCGATGCTTGAGATATAATATGCATGTGTTTATCAAAAGCATGGAGGGGAAACTTCTATGGGATATATGACTATGGTTCATATGCGGGTTTATAGGAGTGTAGACAAAGGCTCCCGCTGACGAAAGATTTCCCACAACTAGGTCTCCCCACTCAAGGTTCCAAGCGACCAAGTGAGCGCACCTTTTTTATACGCTAAGGTACGTGCCAACGAGTGATGATACATGACTGACTGTCAAATGGATTTCTTATTGAAGATTCCCAGAGGGAGGGTGGAGGGGACTCTCTTAAATACCCAAGCCTCTTAGGCTCTTATCGCCTTGGTGACAGGAATAAACAATAGGTCATCCAAATTAGTCCATCACGGTAAGCTTCGAGTAAATGATAATCTAGGTACCTTCACAGCTTTTCCTTTCAGCCATAGAAAGGTAGTGAATGAAGGAAGACACCAAACCATTACCTAGCTTTTAATAATGCCTTTAATTAAACCCCTTCAACCCACGGTAGGCACGGTTAACTAAAGCACAAATCACAAAGATTACAAGACATTATTTCGAGGCCGATTCTCTATCCCCAGTGGAGTCGCCAGACTGTAGGACACAGAAATCGGCAACGCTATTCCAGGCTCGGGCCCGGTCGGGAGTACAGAGTAGCCCACATGGGACTAAACCGGAGAATAATGGAGTCGCCAACCAGCGTGAACTGGGAAATGATTTAAGGCCGCACTCACCCCTCAAATGGGAAGACATCAAAGCGTTGTATTCAGAATGGTCTCTTACTTATGCCAATTGTAATAAAGTGATTAATGCAATAGTATAACCAAGTCTTATGCAACACATGCAAGATGATTCAAATGACATACATGAAACATGATAATGCATATAACCATAAATAGCCGAAGAGACAAACATGCGAAATAATGAAGAAAGATAAATAACACAAAATAAATGTGAAACAATAAAACAACCATAAATCCAAATTAAATGAGAAATAGTAAAAAGACAAATAACGTGAAATAAATGCCAAATAATGAAATATGTGGGCAAAGTATTTGGCCGTTTTCAATGTAGGACTTCACATGCCCGGTTGGACGTATTCCACGTCCAACCAAGCATGTCGTTTCCAGGACGACAAAATAAAATATAACAAAGGGTACCCTCAGGTCTTACCTTTTAAGTCGCTTCTCGGGAGTGTATTAGGACGTCACCAGAAGGGTTAGCATTTCCACTGTTTTCACTGGTTCGCTATTTCCGCTCGCTATTTTCAACCATTGTTTTCCTATTTTTTTGCCACTGTTTGAACTGCAGTTTGGGCTTATTTTCTGGACTATTTTCAGGGTTGTTCGGGGACTATTTTTGGGTGAGTTTTTCACGGTTTTAGGGTATTTTGGGGCTGATGAATCGGTCAAGGGGCTGCTATTTTGGCGTGGATCATTCATGCTTGGAAGGTCAAGGGCTGTCGAGTTGGTGTGTGCGTGCAGTGGGGGTTTAGTGGCTTACTTCGTGGATTGAGTGTGTTGAAGGCATCAAGGTGGCTGTGCATGTGATTTTTCCTAGTGTGGTTCACGTGGGCTGCTAGTTTAGGTGGCTGTGTCAATGAGTTAGAGAGTCGAGTGTGAAGATACGAAAAGGGGCGAGTTGTGTTTGGCTATGGCGTGCATGTGTCTTGGCCTTTTTTGTGCGTTTGTTATGGTGTGTGCCGTGTGCGTGAGTGGCTTTGTGTCAATGAGTGAGAGAGCCGTGAGGTGGGTGTGCGTTTGTGGGTTGTGGGCTGTGCAGGGTGAGTGGTTAGAGAGAAAAGGGTTATTTGGTTCGTTAATGGCTTGTGTTTACTTAGGGTTGTGCAGGGTGAGTGATTAAGAGGTGATGGCAGTTTGTTTGTGATTTTTGTGAGCCGAGAGTTGTCTATTAATCTAGGGTTTTGTGGTTTTTTGTGAGGGCGGTTTGCTTTTGGCTTTGCAGTTCACGGTTTTAAGGCTGTTTTAAGGGCTTTGCAGTTTTCGGTGATAGAATGTTTTAAGGGCTTTGCTGTGTGTATTTTTTTTGTTGAGGGTTGCCGAGAGATGATGGTTTTATTTGGTTTTGTAGAGAAGGGCGTGGCTGTTTGAATGTCACTGTGTGTTTTGAGAGAGAAACAAGAGCCGATAGGGTTGAGAGGGTTTGTTAGGGGTTTGTGTTTACCTTGTGAGTGTCCGTCTTCTCGTGGCCTGTTGATTTGTTTGTTTATACTCGGCAGTGTTGGCTTCTTGTTTAGGTCACGAAGGTTGCTGGTTGTGTGGTCACATGTGGCTTATTGTCGACGTGAGTGGGCTGTTTCACGTATGCATGGGTTGTGACGAGTTAGGGCTTAGTTGTGATCTTTGGTGATTCTTATTTACGTGACTTTATAGGGAGTCGGTGCTGATTGTGGGCTTTGGGTTTGATCGTTGCTGCTTGTTTGGCCGTGAAGGGCTGCTATGCTGATGAGTGTTTTGAAGTCGTGTGGTTGTGAGGTGCGACGTGAGGGTTTGAGTGGTCTTGTTAATTTGTTAAGGGTTATTGTTTGGTTACTGGCAGGTATTGTTTGTTTGGCTATTGAAGGGGGGTTTTCAGGCTGTTTATTTGTACGGCTTTAGGGGTTTTTGCTATTTTGTTTGTTGATTTGTTTTGGATGAGAGAGAGAGAGAGTGGTTGAGGGTTCCTTCTTGTTTTGGCCGTGTGTATCTGGGAAGAGAGTAGTATGTGATGGTCAGGGAGGGCATGTCATTTTTTCCTGGTTTGTAAATAAAGTGAGAGAGCGTGAGAGATGAGAGAGCGAGGCGTGGCGCTATTAGGGTTTCTATTTGGATGAATGCCTTGTGTTGCAGGTGGGAGAGAGATGAGAGAGTTGTCGTGAATGAGCTCCAGGGGTCTTAAGGTTTGGTTTATGTCACTTTTTATAGGAGAGGGTTGGGGTTGTCCTTATTCGGGTAGGAAAAAAATATTGTGTAATTATGGGGAATATCTATTTAGTTTGTTATAAGGAAATGATCTCTTTAATTAGGAAAGTGATTTGTTTTGTTTTAGGAAAAGGATTTATGGGATTTGATTTGATTTCTTTAATTTAGGCATGTGATTTGCTTGGATTTTAACATGTGTTATATTTGTTGGATATTTTTTGGGGGAATTTGGTGGCCTTGGGTGTGTGGTTGGTTCCTTGGTGGGCTTTGTCTAACAGTTAAAATCGAGCGAACCCGAGGCTTAAGAAAACGAATGACATCTAGTAAGGTATTGAGTTTTCCCTTCCGACATCTGTTTCCGGTGACTTTCATAACTTAAAGGGTAGTGCCTCCATACGAGGCTCATCATCGGTACTTATATGGAAAAATGCAGTGCCTACAACTGCAGATCCTTGAAAGCCAAGAAAGCTAGGGAAGCCCAATAGGCCAAGAAGCCCAATGCTTCAGGTATGTTATATATGATTAAACTATATTATCAAAACTCTGAACCTTCTACTTGGGTGCTTGACACCGGTTGTGGGACTCACTTTTGTAACAATGTGCAGGGCCTGAGAAATAGTAGGAGACTCTATCATGGGGAGGTTGACTTATGCATGGGTAATTGAGCAAAACTGGCTGCATTGTGCATGGGGACTTATTCATTAGTTTTACCGAATGGTTTAGTTTTAGACTTAGAAGATTGTGTTTATGTACCTTCTCTAGTAAAGAACATCATTTCAATTTCTTCTTGATGTAATAAGGTTTTTCATGCCTAATAAGTTGTAATGAATGTTCTATTTATTTCAATGAAATAAAATATGGATATGGTATTTTGAATAATGGTATCTATGTCTTACAAACTAACAAAGAATGTTCAATCTCTAATATATACAACGTTAACTCGAATAATCTCAATGAATCACTTTTATGGCACAGTCGCTTAGGTCATATCAATGAAACAAGATTAACTAAGCTACATATGGATGGGTATTTCAAACCCTTCAAATATAAACCTTATGGAACTTGTGAGTCTTGTTTACTTGGTAAAATGACCAAATTACCCTTCAAAGGTAAAGGAATGTGTGCAGCGGAGACATTAGAACTCATACACTCTGATGTATGCGGACCAATGTCAGTCACCGCTAGAGGTGGGTTCTCCTACTTCATTACCTTTATCGATTATCATTCGCGATATGGGTATGTGTACCTTATGTGGTACAAATCTGAAGCCTTTAAGAAATTCGAAGACTTCAAGGCTGAAGTAAAAAACTAGCTTAATAAAAGTATTAAGTCACTGAGGTCTGACCGAGGTGGTGAATACTCAAGCAACGAATTTCAAGATTACTTAAGAGAAAATGGCATTGTTTCCCAGTGGACTCATCCGGGAACTCCACAGCATAATGAGGTCTAGGAAAGGAGAAATCTTACATTATTATATATGGTCCGATCAATGATGCCAGACATGGATCTACCTCTTTCATTTTGGGGTCTTTTTTTAGAAACTGCAACACTACTACTAAACCAAGTTCCTTCCAAGACTATTAGTCAAACACCATATGAGTTATGGTCTGGGAAACGTCATAGTCTTAGTTATCTAAGAGTTTGGAGATGTGACGCATATGTCAAGCTCACACAAACTAAAAAATTGGATTATAGGGCAGTTAAATGTAAGTTTGTAGGATATGCCTTGAACTCAATAGCATACGTGTTCCATGTCCCAAATGAACAAAAAACATTTGTCTCATGAAATGCTAAATTTCTAGAGAATGAATTCTTTCTCAAGAAATATAGTGGGGGTTGACTTGACCTCGATGAGGTACGAGAAGAACAAACTAACATAGAACTAAACCCCAGGCCCCTCAAAAGGGCAGCGACGGAACAACCACAAGGTTATGAACTCAAATTATCTAAGGAGCAATGTCCACATACTCATTCAGATTGAGAGCATATGAGTATGATCTCTTATTCTTCAGCAATAGGATCAATCATATACGCCATGCTATGTACAAGACCTGATGTCTCTTATGCTCTTAGCATAACGAGCAGGTATCAGGCAAATCCTGGTGAGCAACACTGGGCAGCTGTCAAAACAATCCTCAAGTATCTGAGAAGAACTAAGGATGTGTTTTTGACATACGGAGATTATTCTGAGATGAAAGTCATTGGTTACTGTGATGCGAGCTTTCAGACCGATATGGATGATAGCAGATCGCAAACACGATATCTATTTACTTTGAATGACGGTGCTGTCAGTTGGGAAAGCTCAAAGCAATCAACTACAGCGGACTCCACCACTGAAGCTGAGTATATTGCAGCATCTGAGGCTGCTAAATAATCAGTCTGGATAAAGAATTTCATAACGGAGCTGGAAGTGCTTCCCGCGATGAAGAATGCCGTCATAATGTACTGTGACAACACGGGCGCCATTGCTCAATCAAAGGAACCAAGGTCCCACCAGAAATCCAAGCATGTACTCAGGCGATTTCATCTCATCAGGGAGATTGTTGAGAGAAAAGAAGTTATTATAGAGAAAATACCCACATAAGATAATCTTGCAGATTCTCTTACTAAAGGGTTGACTCAACAAAAGCATGATACGCACACCCAAGAGTATGGTGTCCAGATTCATACTAGTTGGCTATAGTGCAAGTGGGAGATTGTTAGGGATATGCCCTATACACAACTTGTGGATGGGCTATATGTAAATGTATTTGTAATATTTTTATTAATTAAAAAAATGGCAATCTTTATTATACGTGTCTTACATAACTTATATGAATCATCAACACTGTAATAAGGCCTTGGAGTAATAAGACGATCGCTTTCATGCCTTATGAGAATCATTACTCTTAAATGTTCCTAGTCATAGTTTTGTGAATAATCTGGGCGTTCATAAAACGTAGAGACTAGCATGATGATATGATCCGCCCTTAAGTGGGGTAGCCAATCTCAAAGGCTACTAGCAGAGATCCATCCGCTTGGTGTATCACATGGATGTATGAGTTGCTCGTGTCCATCGAACTGACCGCTGAACGTTTTCATATGGAGTGTTTATCCCATGTGTCTGTGAAAAATTTCATGTATCAATTATATGACTAGTCCTTAGACTTGAGGTATTTACAATCTTATGTGTGGATAAAATAACTTTGACATTCTGCTTCCCCGGTTCAAAAGATCTGGTCAAAAGGGTACGATTGGGTCATTTGTTGAAACACATGAAGTTTGTAAAGATACAACAGAGAATCGCCACTCTCTCGGATAATATTTTCTTATAAGAGTAGTATTCCAGTTCGCGGGTTAATATGTGTGATCAGTACTTGAGACTGTGGCCACATCAGAAGAATCATGTGAGATTCTTGGGTTAGCACGATTAATGACACTATCAACATCATACATTTGACCATATGGGTCGACACTTTCCGTACCCTAGGTCAATAGGTGGGGATACAGTGAGGCGAGGGACAGTATCATATGTAAATCGCATACATAATGGGTATATATATCTTTCCTTCTCATTTGAGGGTCTTGGCATGTTGCTAGATGTCAACCTTGGTCATTGAAATCGAACGACCATCTGATCAGAGGATAATTTATGTTCGATTAAATTATCACGATTCATTTCATGTACAACTTGAGGGGAACCCAAAAGGTCACACACAACAAAGTCAAAATCATTGGTTAACAGTGCACAATACAAATATAACAGCATATATGATTGCTGTAGGAATTGTTTATAAATGGTTCAATGTGTTTAATTATTGAACAGATCATTTATGAGGTTCCATAGTGGCTTAGGGTATGATCTGGTCATTCACCAATCCCTAAGTGCCGCTATCGTCATTCACCAATCTTTAAGCCACTATGGAACCTCATAAATGATTTGTTCAATAATTAAACATATTGAACCACTTATGAACAATTCTTATAGCAATCATATATGCTGTTAAATATGTACTGTGCACTGTTAACCATTGATTTCGACTTTGTTGTGTGTGATCTTTTGGGTTCCCCTCAAGTTGGACATGAAATGAATCGTGATAATTTAATCAAACATATATTATTCTCTGATCAGATGGTCATTCGATTTCAATGGCCAAGGTTGACATCTAGCAACATGCCAAGGCCCCCAAATGAGAGGGAAGATATATATACCCATTATGTATGTGATTTACATATGAAACGATCCCTCGCCTCACTGTATCCCCACCTATTGACCTAGGGTACGGAAAGTGTCTACCCATATGGTCAAAGATATGATGTTGATAGTGTCATGAATCGTGCTAACCCAAGAATCTCACATGATTCTTCCACTGTGGCCACAGTCTCAAGCACTGATCACATATATCAACCCACGAACTGGAATACTACTCTTATAAGAAAATATTATCCGAGAGTGGCAATTCTCTATTGTATCTTTACAAACTTCATGTGTTTCAACAAATTACCCAATCATACCCTTATGACCAGATCTTTTGAACCAGGGAAGAAGAATGTCAAAGTTATTTGATCCACGCATAAGATTGCAAAGACCTCAAGTCTAAGGACTAGTCATATAATCGATACATGAAAGTTCTCACAGACACATGGGATAAACACTCCATATGAAAACTTTCGGCGGTCAGTTCGATGGACACAAGCAACTCATTCATCCATGTGATACACCAAGCGGGCGGATCTCCGCTAGTAGCCTATGAGATCAGCTACCCCACTTAAGGGCGGATCATATCATCATGCTACTCTCTCCACTTTGTGAACGCCCAGATTATTCACAAAACTATGACTAGGAACATTTAAGAGTAATGATTCTCATAAGGCGTGGAAGCCATCGTCTTATTACTCCAAGGGCTTTATTACAGTGTTGATGATTCATATAAGTTATGTAAGACACATATAATAAAGATTTCCATTTTATTAATTAATGAAAATATTACAAATACATGTACATATAGCCCATCCACAAGTTGGGTATAGGGCATATCCCTAACATATGTATCCTGTGGTGTGAGGGTATATACCTTATCTTGAGCCCTACTGGTGGAGACATGTCCACGATCACCCACTGATCGTCATCTTCCTCATGTCACATGTCCCATCCCTACGGACCTTTGCTCTCCTCCCGTACTCTTATTTTGCGGAGGTTGGCATGATGATGAAGTAGCACGAAACGATGATAACTGGTCTGCTGGCACTGGGCAATCCTTCATCAAATGACCTATTTGTCCACATCGATAACAACTCCTACCCTCAAATCGACAAACTCCTACATGAGGTCGCCTACAAGTCAGACAGGGTAGGTTACCTCGCCCTGGTTGGGCTACTGATGGAGAAGAAGCTATACTGGACACAGTACTCTGCATGGGTCTACGATCTGAACCTCCATAAGTCTGTCATGTATCACATCGTGAAGGAGGAGGGGTGAACATCTATTACCGCCTACTCGGACTACCCCATTGTGGTCTAGCTCTCTTCTCGGATCTCGATCGCTTTTGAGATTCTCTCTCCGCATGTCTCTCCCTAGCCTGAGCCTCAAATCGGAGAGCAGCATCAAAAAGCTGAGTATAAGTGGTAATATCTGTGAAATGAATGGATCGAAATAAATAATCCCGAAGTCCATCTACAAACCGTTTCACCTTCATTTCTTTAGTACTGACCAAATATTGGGCATATCGGGATAGTTAGGTAAACTGTATGTGATACTCAGATACTGTCATCTGCTCTCATTGAACCAACTGTTTAAACTCCTTAGCTCTGGCATCTCTAATTCTTTGAGGCAAAAACCTGCTCAGAAACATTGTACTAAACTCAGCCCAAGTCATTGGAGGAGCACTCTGTCACTGATTACTTCGAAAATCCATAAACCAAGTATTAGCAACATCTCTCAACTAAAAACTAGCCAAATCCACAGCCCTTTCTGACGAACATCCCAAAGTTGTACATATATGATCCAACTCCTCTATAAACCCATAAGAATCGGGGGAGGACTCTGCTCCCGAAAATATTGGTGGGCAGAGTTTTCAAAAATCATGTAAGGAAATCGGCAGCTCATGTCACTGTATCACTTGAGCTGTCACTGGGATAGGTCCCTGTGGTAAAGTAGAAGGTCCCGATTGAGGAGCTATAGTGTCTGGTATCCCTAAGGGAACCATTTTCTGGTGAACCAATGGAGGTTCTACAGGTGGAGGTGGAATATGAACTGTAGGTTCTGTAGCTCTCGGCCCTAAGCCTGAAGGCTGCTGCTGTCGAGTAGCTAATTGAGTAAGGGCTGCTAAAACACGCTAGAGCTACTGAAAACTCACAGCTAACTCATCATTACTCTGAACTACCAGTCCTGTCTCATCTGCTCTCATAACCTCTTCTTGTACAGGTTCCACTCTCTGTCCCCTATCTATATTAGGGGAAGGTGCCACTGATCCCTGGTCTGGATCTACATTCGGAGGTTCCCTATCACGTCTGGGTCAATGTCTAGGTCTGGTTCTAGGTGGCATGATATCTAAATAGTCAAGAAAGAAAACGGTCAGTTGAACATTAGAGAAATTCTTAATCAACTAGAATGAGACATACCTCGGGATAGAATACCGGAGAAACAGCCTCTTATTTATTAGTACCTCGGGTATACTACTTATATAAGACACTTTCACTCTCCCATTTTAGTCCATAACTCCCATACCATGCTCTGAAACCAACTTTGTAACATCCTCAAACCGAGAATGTTACTAGCAGGTGACAGATTCCACTACCACCTAAGCCTCTGACTGAAACCGAAATTCAACCATTCTATTATTAACACTCAACACAAGGTAGATTAACTATTTAAACCATTAAGTATAACATGTACAGATTTCAGTTACTGTACAGCCACATGTACTAATAGACTATACATCACATAACCCAAAAGAAGCTACATTCTATATGGATGTAGACATAACATGATAAGCCCATAAAACTAGTGACTACAGTGCTGCTCCTGTCCCTGATCCATGTCTCCCCAAAAGATTATCTTGGCTCACCAGTGGAAAAAGGCCCTACAAAAATCTAGAGAGTGGGTGGTGAGTCTTAAAGAACTCAGTGAGTGGAGCTATAAAATCAAAAAATGAACAGTATTAGAAATACTCATAATCAGAGCAATAACTTTCAGTATTCTTAAAACATAAACCAGAGATCTTCCATTCCAAAACTTTTATAAATCGTTTAAGAAAAACATTTATATCATCATCAAAAATATCACCGGACAATTTTTACATAATCCTATGGTCTTGGGGTGTTACATATCGCCATCCCCCAAGCCACTAAGCCAGTAAATAGTGGTACTAACAGTGCCACCAATTTGTCCCTGAAATTCAGGTCTAGGGGCCTTGCTATCCCACTAGCCCAATACCCAGGATCTAGGGGTATCTGTCATCCATAGTCATGTATCCCGTGTGCACACGTCTATATTTAAATTTGTTACCGATATCTGTCAATTACAAATCCGTATCTAGTTACATCTGAGATGGTTTTTTCCCTCATGCTTCCAAAATCATAAAGTTATACATTTGAAATCATTTTCATCAGTAAAATATTAATCTAAAACCAAGCTTTGTAAAAGTTTAAATCATGTATTTCACTCGCATTACATTATCCTTTCAAATAAATCAATTTAAATCAATATTATGCAAAATCATATCAGAACTCAAAATTAAAATTCTGAATTAAGTACTCCACTCATAGTGCTAAGGTAAGTCGGGTGCAGTATGCGGCGTAAGTGACCTCCGAGTGTCTTGACGTTGATCTAATGCCAATGAAACCGTTAGTTTTCCTTATAATAAATAATAAATAGGAAAATATATGCAATCAATGGTTCATGTGTATGTTTATGGTATAACTTATCATGTGTCCACATATATATACGAAGCCCTAAGAGTTCCCCCGAGCGTCCTAGGATAAAAATGGAATAATTAAAAAAAAAATTTCTATGAAAGTGTTGTTGGATAATTATGACCCATAGCGTCACTATTTGTACAGATCATGGTGTTGTTGTACAAATTAACTATGTGACAATGGAGATTGCACTCTTATCATTTGTGATTAGATCACCTAGATGTATAAATGATATGAGGTCCCTATGATTAGTTCCTGGATTGAGAAGGATATGAGATAGTATCACTCCATGAAGGATTAATCATTAAATATCCCTAGTCAGAGCATTGTCGAAATTGGACATCGATAAATGCGTAAAAGACTAGTATTACACTTGTGCGCATTGTGAGGGCACAACGACATAGTTCTCATATATTTCGGTATAGGATACTCATGCAAGTGTAATAGGAGGTTGTGTTTTACCGATGGTACGGGAAACAGCTTCGCTCTGGATAGACCCCCTCAGAATTCCATTGGTAGTATGACTATGTGTCTATGGAAGTCAGAAATCAGGGTAGGTGTATTTGGTCTTAACTTGAGACTTGCACCGCTAATACTTGCGACAATCAATATACTTTGGTTGCGGTCGTCCAGGGCTTTAACAGGTTCTGTGTACGCCTATGCTGGGTATATTGAGAATCGTAGTGTGTTGGTTGTGATGTCAAGACGGAAGTGTCACTCCAGTCATATGGAGATGATGGTCACGTAAGATACGGTACTAGTACTCTTAAGTACTGCAGTCATCGAGATAAAATGACAAGGTTAGGTTTATCCGATTATAGAGACTAGTTACCAGACATCCGACATGTGCTTCGTACGGGGCAGACACAATTCCAGCCCCAGGCCTAGCACGTGATCATCCGATACTGGACAGAAATACGTAATACTACGTATACTACGCCTGATATAGATCCCTTATTCCTATAAGGATATTTCAGGAGAATTGGGTAGGCATGGCGCTTTGCTAGAAGCCAACCTTGTCTTGTAAATCGGTATACACGTAGTACGAGGTACTTACGTGTTCGGATAGTCCGACGATCGAATTTACTACCAACATATCCAGGGATCTCGTGGGTCGATTCCCAAAGATTCACCGATGACGTATGACTCGCACTCTAAATTAATCTGGGATTAATTAGATGAGAGAGAAAATTAATCTGGGATTAATTGCGGAGATATTTTTCTGGGATAAAATATCAATTAAAGAGAGATAACGATTAATTTGGAATTAATCGATAAATTAATATATTTGATATATTAAATGAAATTAGATTTCGACGCGGAATTAAAATTAGATTTTAATTCGGGCGAACGAATTTATTCGTTAGCGACATGAATAGTGACTTCGCTAGGCGTAATCATTTAATTACGTCGCAACGGAAAATTCGTTAATTTAGAATTAGCGAACCCGAGCCCGGGATTGTTTGCGAGTGCATTCGCATTTCGAATTCGAGTGCGGTACGCAAGTCACATCAAGCGTCAAATCGCTAGTCACATCAAGCGTCAAATCATGTCACTTTGAGTGATGTGATACTTGATTGATTGATGTGATTGATTGATGGTAGTTGTTGGAGTTGTTGGAAAGCTTTTACCATTTGACTTTTTGAAAGCCAAAAATTGGTAAATCATTTATTTTATTTTTGGAAAATATATATGTGTATTAGATACACTTTTCTTAACAACTTACACAACTCACTCTCTTCTCTTTATTCTCTTCATCTCACGCCCATGGTGGGCAAATTTTCTTCTGTTTTGGCAGTGAACTGCTGAGAACCAAGAGGAAATGGGAAGTAAATGTAGTGATTTTTGTGGCAAAAATCACAAGAGCTAGCACTCCGAGAGATATGCGAAGGTGATAGGGAAGTCCACCCATGATCCGGGAATCGTTTGACGAAGCTTGGAGCTCAAAACTTGGATACACATGACCGAAAATAGGGACTGTAACCAGTGAACTGTCGTGAGTAGTAAGGAGGCAGAAAACTAGTTTTTGTTCGTTGTAACGTCGCTTAACCGATCGATGTGAGTATTCCGCAACTTCGTTGATTTGTGTTCGCACTTATTTCATGCTTGTTTAATGATATTGGGACCTTAGCAAACACCAACAATGGTATCTTGAGCAAGGTTGAGCATGAAAAATTTTTAGGGCTTAAAATTTGGGTAAGATTGACTTTGAGCATGTATAATGAAATTGGATGAATTAGTATGCTTAAATGTGTTTTAATTGATGATTGATTGGATCAATTTGATGAAATGTTGTTTGGAACGAATTTCCCCAAATTTTATGGCTTGGCCGAAAATGGGCATGCCCTAAATTGTCTTGGATTTTTTTGATTTTGATCATTGGATGTGTTGGAAATCATTTTGGGATATTGATTTAATGTTGAATTGAATTTAATTGGATTGAATTTGATTTGGGCATGAAATTCCCCCTTGGCCGAGACTTTGTATATCATGTATTGGGTTTGATTTTAATTAAATTATGTTGGACATGATTTAATATTAATGAGCATGATTAATTATACAAATTTGGTGTTTTGGAAATATTTATTTGGGTGATTAATAATGCTATACACTTTAGTTTAATTAATTGTGAAATTGGATTTTGTAATTTAATTAAATTGGGCCTAATTTTGGAAATTGGACTTTGAAAGTTGTTATTGGGCTAATTGGGCTTGGTTGTACCAAGTTAGGTTTAGGCCAAATGGATTGGATCCAATTGGGCCCAAAACCGCATCCATAAAGCCCAAATACGACTAATGGACCTTTAAAGTTTAATTGGGCCTAAATTTTTTTCTGGGCTTATGGGGTAACTCCCGGATTGGATTTTGGTTATTCGGTTTGACCCGAGTTGACCAAAAGTACCGCCTTAAGAAATTAATTAAAAGCCCATTGGACTTTAATTAAATTGACGTTGGACGTTAATCGGGCTTTGAGACCCGTAACGATTAAATTTGGAATTTAAGTCGTAAAAGTTCATTAATAAAGTGTAGTATTTAATTTGGAATTAAATAGAGAATTAGTATTAAATAAAAATTGAATTGGATTTAATTATGTAGTTTAATTTAATTCGAGAATTCGTACTTTGAGTACTTATTCGCAAACGAGTTTGACTCGTGCAAAATCAAATCGTTGTTTGAACATTGGATGATCACTAATTATCAGATTAATTAATTTGATTAGATTGATTGATAACATGTTTGTGTGAATACATGGTTGCAATGCATGAATAATGTATATCGGATGGATATTAGATGGGTGGGACAATTTTAGAAATTGTTGTAATAAATTTGATTTATTAATTGGACCTGCGTGTTCAGCCTTATCACCTCCATATTCTTTGTATTCTCTTCTCACATATTCCCCTCAATGTAAATGAGGTTTCTTTAGAAGTGTAGTGTAACGGGTAGAAGTAAATACATGTGCTAGCGGGAGAGAGAAATGGAGAGATTTGATTTAGGATCAATGTGTAAAGTATCCATCTGCATATCATTATTATTTATTATACGCGCTTTATTATGTGTTTAGAATGCATGTTTAAGGGTGTATGATGATGAGACCTTAACAAAGATAATAAATTGGTTGCCAATTTGCACTCGAAAAACCCTCGTAAAATATTAAGCGTCTTTCCTTCCATTGAGTGATTCTCACTCAAGATCCGAGACTGGCATTGGCTTGTTGGCCAAAGTCAAGGCCTTTGTCCGTTGAGGATGTGTTTGAATCATGAAGGCTTTGTTCCATATTGGTGTCTTGTCCAAGTTGTGGTTTGTTGGCCAAAGTCAAGACCACTTCTTGTCCATCGACATTGATTACGAAGCTTTCCATGGTCAATGGGTCGTGCTTAACTGGGATAACTAAGTTTGTTGTGCCAAAGCCAAGGCTTAGTTGATTCAGAGGAAAAAGGTTAGGTAATATATTAGATATATTGGCATATATAAGATATATGTTTCGGACTTGGATGTCCCCCTACTGGATCTAGGAATTGGATTGGATCCAATCGATCTTAGAGATCTACCTAGTTAATTATCATACAATTTGTTGGCCAAAATCAAGATTGTGTGATATTTAACGGGATCCTAGCCCGCTAGGAAACACGGTTTCCTGAGTACTCGACAGAGGGTTAGAGGCTCGCCGAAAAATAGTGGGAGGCAAGAATTGAATTCGCAATATTCGTTTAATTACTTGCCATACGCGCTCAAACAAATATCATTCGTCAAATAAATTAAATGTTAGTTGGACTAATATTTAAATGTTGTTTTTTAATAAATAGTTGGACTATATTCAAACTATTCATTTATAGTTGATTTTATAATTGGATTATAGTAATCAATATAATTCATTTTAATCTATTAAATTATAGTTGATTAAATAGTTGGACTATTGTAATCATTATAATAAATAGTACCTAAATCGTTGATTAAATAATTGGACTATTAAAATCAAGATTAAAATTGAAAGATTGACATTTAAAATATAATCCTGGGGAAAATATATTTAAATGGTTTAATTTTCAAATTGGGAATAAATTTCAGGATGGTCTTGGAAAATAATAAGTTACTTTATTTGATAAAATAACATATTATGCCTAAGCCCGGAGTTAAGCAAATAATAGAGCATAATCTTTGGAAGATTTATGTAATGATAACTTTAGTGCTTAATCCATTAAGCTTGTCGCAGTAGACTCCTTAATTTCTGAATCAGAACTAAGGATTAGATCCTTAAAGTATGATACTGAAATTGAAGGATCTTCATAAATCTATATTTAGATTTTAGAAGTACTAAATTGTAATAAATAACTCTTGGAGAGTTAATGACTATTATCAAGGAGACAAAGTCAAAGTTTGCAATAAGGCAAGTAGCGCAAGGCGCACCTTACTTCGATATTCTAGAAACCCGAGGCTTGGCCAAAGGCTACTGGAATGTGAAAAGGGCAAAGGCAAAATCATTATAATATTCTGGGAAGATAAATGACATATCCCAAAATGTCTACCTAAATGTGGCAAACGGGATCGCGGAAGCGTGATTACCATTTGGACAAAGCAGACATGAAGGAAAAGAAGACAAGCAAGGCTCTGACTTCAAATAAATTTGTCATAAATATGTTCACTACTAGTATTAAAATTGGATTTTAAATATTTAGTGTGGTACATAAATACATACTGATGTTCAGAATCTACTATGAGCAGGATACTGACTTCAGTTGAGATTAATCTGCGAATTGGAAACGGGACGAAAGTCGCTGTTTTAACCGTAGATATCTAAGTTTAGGAACTACCCTCGGGTGTGTACATAAATTAGCGAACTGTTATAATGTAACTAGTTTGACTAGAAACATTATTTATATATCAGTGTTTAACCCGCTGCGGGTGAACCTTTATATTCTAGAACACTAAAGTGTTTTATTATATAAAGATGATATTGAGATAAACACATTAGATGTGAATAACAGAATTTATATTTTGAATATAAATAAATCTCAAATATATAACATGACAAACAAATAGCTCAAACTGATTTGATCAGATGAAACTTAATTGTGGCATTGTTGTCTAGGACACAATCAAACAAGACTCGTATATCCACACTTTCGAAGAGTGGGTATTAGGACTGTTTTGATTCCAATCAAATAAAGTCTACGAATCTAGTTTATTAGGCAATGTGCCTATAACACATTTACTTCGTAAAAGTGTAAATGCCATCGATCTGTTAGCCCTAGATCATAGTGAAGCAAGTGGGCCCATGTCTAGCTAGGCTAGGGGTGGATATGAATATTTCGTGACCTTTACGGATGTGGCATGGCGTTATGGTTATGTCTTTCTTTTGAAGTACACAAATCGGAAACTTTTAAGTTTCGACATGAAATAGACAAACAGATCGGCTAAAGTATTAAACCGTCACAGTAAGACCGTAATGGAAAATACTTAGGCAAAAAGTTTCTAATATACTTGAAAGAGTATAGTATTCTTTCAATGAGGACTCCTCCCGGAACACGTCAAGTTGACGGTGTGTCTGAACGGATAAATCGAATTTTGTTGGACATGATAAGGTTAATCATGAGTCGCTCTGAGCTACCATTTCCTTCAACGGATAAATATTAACAGTGCAGAACTTATTTTGAATAAGGTTCCATAAATATATGTTTGACAAATATCATATTAGATATGAACATGAAAGAAACTGAGTTTTCTCATTCCTGATAATTTGGGAATGCTAGGCATATGTTTGGATGATACCAAACTAAAACCCAAATTTGATAAGTGCCAATTGTAGGTTATCCTAGGGATACCATAAGTATAGTACTTATACATCTCACCAGAGAACAATTTAATTGTTGCTCGCCATGTGATTTTCCTAAGAGGAATACCGATATGCAGTGGTAAGTGGGAGGATAGTAAAACTCGATGAAAATCAGAGTAATACTATTCCAGGCACCGATTCCTTAATGGAACACAAATAGTTCATCAAAGATGAAACTATACCAGTAATATTTGAATACACAAGAACCACGTAAGTCGGAGAGAGTCAGAAAACAACCTGGGGTATGGGTTTCTGATCTCACCTCATAAAGATGTCTATCTTATTGAGGTATACCAACTGACTACGTATGAGGAAGTGATACAAGGTATTGACTCCCTATTATGGCAAAGTGCCATAATATCCGAAATGGATTCCATGTATATCAACAAGTTTGGATACTAGTTGATGTACCACAAGGCATTGTGCCTATTGGTACTTATAAGTCTTCAAGGAAGACGTACATGGATGGCAACATACCAACGTATAAAGCTAGGCTTTTAGCGGAAAGGTATCGTTATCAACATTGTGTTGATTACAACGAAATCTTTTACCTGTTGCCACGGTAAATCCATTTGGATAATGCTTGCAAATGCTGCATGTTTCATTTATGAAATATGTCAGCTTAATGGGAAAATCGCTTTCCTGAAAAGGAAACCTTTTGGAGGATGTTTACAACATCCTGTCGGTTTTGTCGTACCAAAACTAGCAAACAAGGTTTGCAGGTTATTCGATCCATGTTTGGATTGAAGCAAGCATTAGGTTCTTGGAATTGTCGTTTTGATGTGATCATAATGGTTTATGATTTAATTCAAAACGAAAATGATTCTTGTGTATATAAGAGGGTTAGTGGGAGCGCACTGACAGTGGTTGTCCTATACAATAATGATAATATGTGTCATTTCTTGGAAATGATATTCCCATAAAAACAATCGGTGAAAGCTTGGTTTTCGATAAAACTCTCCGTGAAACCGTACATTGAAAAATATACGCGACCTGGTGTCTCATACGCTTTGAGCATATGGATTCACAAACAGGCCAATTCGAGTGATAGTCACTGGATTGATGTTAAGAACATACTTAGTATCTTTGAGAACTAAGGATGTTGTCTTATACTATGGAGATGGAGAACTTGAAGTGACTGGTATCACTATAGCAAGTTTCCAAACCTATAATAACCACTAGAAGTCGCAAACGGTACTATACAGTTTGAATAACGGAACAGTGAGCTAGAAATCTTCCAAGCAAGATACTGTTACCGTATAAACAAAAAATGCGGGTTATTGCTACAGCTGAGGTAGCAATAGAAGCCTTCTGGGTCGATAATAATCTAATTAGATTAGATATAATTCTGTTAGCAGCTGAGCTAGGCGTCAGCACAGGCTAAAGAATTAATGGTCTCATCAACGATCCAGATAAATACTTCGACTATTCATCTGATTCGTTCGGATCAAACATCGTCGCGATGTGATGATCAAATAAATCGCATCAGATGATAATCATGCAAATCCGCTGACGAAAGTTTTTCTCAGCAGTTTGAGCCAACCGTACATAGTTCGGGTGTAAGACACTCTAGTGACTGGCTATAGGCCAAATGTGAGATTTGGACAATTATGACCCATAGCGTCACTATTTGTATAGATCATGGTGTTGTTGTACAAATTAACTATGTGACAAAGGAGATTGCACTCTTATCATTTGTGATTAGATCACCTAGATGTATAAATGATAGGAGGTCCCTATGATTAGTTCCTGGATTGAGAATGATATGAGACAGCATCAGTCCATGAAGGATTTATCATTAAATATCCCTAGTCAGAGCATTGTCGAGATTGGACATCGATAAATGCGTAAAAGACTAGTATTACATTTGTGCGCGTTGTGAGGGCACAACGACATAGTTCTCATATATTTGGGTATAGGATACTCATGCAAGTGTAATAGGAGGTTGTGTTTTACCGATGGTACGGGAAACAGCTTTGCTCTGGATAGACCCCATCGGAATTCCATTGGTAGTATGACTATGTATCTATGGAAGTCCGAAATTAGGGTAGGTGTATTTAGTCTTAACTTGAGACTTGCACCGCTAATACTTGCGACAACCAATATACTTTGGTTGCAGTAGTCCAGGGCTTTAACAGGTTTTATGTACGCCTATGTTGGGTATATTGAGAATCGTAGTGTGTTGGGTGTGATGTTAAGACGGAAGTGTCACTCCAGTCATATGGAGATGATGGTCACGTAGGATACGGTACTAGTACTCTTAAGTACTGCAGTCATCGGGATAAAATGACAAGGTCAGGTTTATCCGATTATACAGACTAGTTACCAGACATCCGACATGTGCTTCATACGGGGCAGACACAATTCCAGCCCCAGGCCTAGCATGTGATCATCCGATATTGGACAGAAATACGCAATACTACGTATATTACTCCTGATATAGATCCTTTATTCCTATAAGGATATTTCTGGAGAATTGGGTAGGCATGGTGCTTTGCTAGAAGTCAACATTGTCTTGTAAATCGGTACAAACGTAGTACGAGGTACTTATGTGTTCGGATAGTCCGACGATCGAATTTACTGTAAACATATCAGGGATCTCATAGGTTGCTTCCCAAAGATTCACCGATGACGTATGACTCGTATTCTAAATTAATCTGGGATTAATTATATGAGAGAGAAAATTAATCTGGGATTAATTGCGGAGATATTTTATCTGGGATAAAAAATCAATTAAAGAGAGATAACGATTAATTTGGAATTAATCGATAAATTAATATATTTGATATATTAAACGAAATTAGATTTCGACGCGGAATTTAAATTAGATTTTAATTCGGGGGGACGAAATAATTTAGAATTAATTCGTTAGCGATGTGAATAGTGACTTCGCTAGGCTAATCATTTAATTACTTCGCAACGGAAAATTTGTTAATTTGGAATTAGCGAACCCGAGCCCGGGATTGTTTGCGAGCGCATTCGCATTTCAAATTCGAGTGCGGGACGCAAGTCACATCAAGCGTCAAATCACTAGTCACATCAAGCGTAAAATCATGTCACTTTGAGTGATGTGACACTTGATTGATTGATGTGATTGATTGATGGTAGTTGTTGGAGTTGTTGGAAAGCTTTTACCATTTGACTTTTTGAAAGCCAAAAAGTGGTATATCATTTATTTTATTTTTGGAAAATATATATGTGTATTAGATACACTTTTCTTAACAACGTACACAACTCATTCGCTTCTCTTTATTCTCTTCATCTCACGCCCATGGTGGGCAAAGTTTCTTCTGTTTTGGCAGTGAACTGCCGAGAACCAAGAGGAAATATGAAGCAAGTGTGGTGATTTTTGTGGCAAAAATCACAAGAGCTAGCACTCCGAGAGACATGCGAAGGTGATAGGGAAGTCCACCCATGAGCCAGGAATCGTTTGACGAAGCTTGGAGCTCAAAACCTGGAGACACATGACCGAAAATAGGGACTGCAACCAGTGAACTGCCGTGAGCAGTAAGGAGGCAGAAAACTAGTTTTTATTCGTCGTAGCGTCGCTCAACCGATCGATATGAGTATTCCGCAACTTCATTGATTTGTGTTCGCACTTATTTCATGCTTGTTTAATGATCTTGGGACCTTAGAAAACACCAATAATTGCCACGCGTCGCGATGCAACCTTTGGGTGTCACGACGCTCACCCAAATGGGTGAGGCAGTACCCATCCTCTGTTTTACGCATAACGACGCAAGGGTTGGGGGTCGCGACACGTCACGATTCATGAAAACCAGTTAGTATCCTAGGTTTCACGCATCGTGACGCTATCCACCTGACGTCGCGACACTCCCAGTCCAGAACAGAAACTGGAATACATTTTTCAATACGCGTTGCGATGCTGAGGAGGACGCGTCACGACGCTAGGCCATTCCCAGAGCCAAATTTCATTTCACTTACATACATCATCCCCACAACACAATACAAGCCATAATTATAGCAAACACACTACAAATCTTCTATTACACCCTATATCACCATCCCAAAACCATTTTATAAACCCCATAATCATTTCATACTTAGGGTTTTCACAAATTGAGAGTTTCATAGACCCTCAACTTTTCCACTCAAGAAGCACAAATACACCCCCAATCACAAGCTATCAACACTTCCCAAACATCAATTCCTCAAAAATTCAGTAAATCAAAGTTTGGGTTTAAATTTTCTTACATTAGAACCAAATATTTCTTCACAAGTAGGATCCTTAGGCTTTCTATCACACTACTAAGCTTGTATGTGGCTTAGGAACACAAGAATTTATGTGCAAATGGTAGAAAATTTCATGTAATAAGGTTATGGAATTTTCTAGAAATAATAAGAATGAGAATAAGAGGAAAGAAAGAAGAAAAATGTAAATGGGAGAAATTTAATTTCCCTTTTTTCTTTTATTTACTTGTTGCCACATGTAAAAAAAAGGTGGGACATATGTCCACAAGTGTAGGAAGATTACCATTCTTCTAGATATAATACTATATTTATTTCATCAATAATATATTTTCACTACTGCTCGGGAAAATTTAATTCCAGTCACCATGTTACTACTCTAATCGGGTATCGAATTTCAAATCGTTACATATAAAATACTACATATCCTAAGAAAGAATGAATTTCTCGGACTATTTTTGGTGGTGGAAATTTATAGATTACTTATATTTTTGCCTTGTCAACCTCAATACCTTTAGATGACACAATGTGTCCCAAAACAATTCCCGAATTAGTCATGAAATGATATTTTTCCAGGTTTAACACAAGTCTTTTTTCTTCACATCTTTTCAAAATTGTTACCAAATTATTCAAGCAATTATCAAATGAGTTCCCAAAAATAATTATATCATCCATAAAGACCTCTAAACAGTGTTCAACCATGTCACTAAATATTCTTAACATGCATCGTTGGAATGTTGATGGTGCATTACAAAGTACAAAAGGCATTTTCCTAAATGCAAATGTTCCAAAGGGATATGTGAATGTGGTCTTTTCCTGATCTTCTAAAGCAATGGGAATTTGATAAAAACCTGAATAACCATCAAGAAAATAATAGTATGGATGTCTTGCTACTCTTTCCAAAATTTGGTCGAGAAATGGTAAAGAAAAATGATCTTTTCTAGTGGCGTCATTTAGTTTTCTTTAGTCAATACACATACGCCAACTAGATTGGATTCGAGTTAGAATTAATTATCCTTTAACATTTTTTACAACAATTATTCTAGACTTTTCAGTGTACGACTTACCCACTTACTATCAGAGATAGGGTATATAATGCCTACATCAAGAAGTTTAAGGACTTTTGTTTTTACCACTTCTTTCAAGTGAGGGTTTAATCTTCTTTAGGGTTGACGATATGTCATAGCATTATCTTCTAAATGTATTCTATGTGTACAGATCAATGGATTAATGTCTTTTATTACTTTTAAAGTCCATCCAATTGCCAGTTTATGTTCTTTCAACACATTTAACAACTTACCTTCTTGATTACTTGTGAGGGAGGGAGAAATTACCACAAGGTAAGTTTTTTCATCTCCAAGAAATGCATACTTCAATCCTTCTAGCCAAGTCTTTAATTCCAATTTGGGTGCTTCATCATCTATTTCTTCTTCCAGTGTTCCTAATTCATCCAAATTCTTTTTTCTCCATTGTTTTCCTATACTTGTGCAGAATCAAGTGAAAATTAATTAGGAATATCCGAATTTAATTGTGTACTTAATTCAAGAAAATTATCAGTATAAATTTCCATGGAATCAGATAAACTCTCCTGAATATGTTCCTCTAAAATTGGTTCAACTAGTTTCATGCTTTCGTTTTCGTTGTCATCGTCATATGGTTGTTTACACATGTTAAAAACATTAAGCTCCAACGTCATATTTCCAAAAGTCAAATTCATGATTCCATTCCTGCAATTAATTAATGTGTTAGTTGTTGCTAAAATGGGAGACCGAGTATTATAAGAATTGGCTTATAACAGTCTGCTACAGGTTATGTTTCCAAGACAATAATATCCACATGATATATGAATTTATCGACTTGTAATAACACGTCTTTCACAATTCCTTTCAGTAGCTTGACTAATCTATCAGCAAGTAAAATAGTAGTTGATGTTGGTTTTAACTCACCAATATTAAGTTGTTGGTAAACCGAAAATAGAAGCAAATTGGCACTGGCTCCAAGATGAGCAAAACATGTTCAATTTGTTTGATTTCCAATAATACATGAAATGGTTGGACAACCAGGGTCCTTGTATTTTAATGCATTATTGGTTGAGAGAATGAAACTTACCTGATGTTTCCTTTTAACGGTGCACAAGTGTTTCAGAAATTTGGCATAAGATTGTATCTGTTGGATGGCATTTAACAAATGAATATTGACATTTACATGTTTGAATATTTCATATATCTTTGGGGAATGGTTCAATTTCTTTGTTTTTAATGCCTGGGGAAATAGAGGTGCATAAGACAAATTATTATCATCAACGATGGGTAACGGTTCATCAACCCTTCCTTATCCTTTGAATCTGATTTATTTTCTGCTTCATGAGGTTCAAGAATAGGTCTATGGATGACCTTACCACTGCGAAGAGTAATTACAGATTTGACATGGTCTATATGTTGACTTCTAGTACTACACTTGTGAAGGTTTTAATGACACTTGGGATTTGGTTGTGGTTGTGCATGAAACTTTCTTTTCTCATTAATGGTCAATGTAGATATTATTTTGGAAAAAATATCTTTCAGATCAATCAATGTTTACATATTTTGTTATTGATGGCTTTCTGTTTCTCAATGAATGCATGCAAGGTATCCTCAAGGGTTATCCTAGGTGGTGGGACATATGGTGTATAACCCTGGGAATTTTGGAAATTCTGGTGTATCTAGTGAGGCTCTTGCGATGGTTGTTGTAGGAGCGAAGCGGGGTTTACCGCTATACCTATGATATTTGGCGACCACGACACTGTTGGGCTCGCAACCCGTAGAGAGTACGAATTAGCCTATGGGGAACTAAACCGGAGAATGAATGAGTCGCCACCCAATGTGAACTGGGAAAGATTTAAGGCCTTACTAACCACTCGCAAGGGAAGACCTCAAACCGTTGGGTTCGGAATGGTCCCTTACTTATGCCAGTATAATATACAGGTTCACACAAAAATATAGTCAAGTATTATGCAGTTCATGTAAGGTAATTTAAATAAACACAAATTTGCACACCCATAAATATTAATAGAAATAATATAGCTCCACACAAAGATGTAATTAAATCACTCATGCATAATATAAGGCGACTGATTAATGAAATAAATTAATATAAATGATGTAAAATATAAAGAAGAGGAAAAGTATAATACAATGCAAATAATTAATCATTTACGCATAATGCAAAATGAATAACTAAAGAGGTAAAAATGCATATATGAGTATTTCCCGAGCGGCACGTGGAGTTATATCCCAAGTACAGACCGCACTACTGTCTATTCGGATTCGGCTACGAAATTTACGTCTGGGTTTCCATCCGATATACCACAAGGGATAATAACACACAAAATCATCAATGTAATGTAAATGGACATAAAAAATAGATGCGAAATAATATAACAATGCATATATGTATGATCATCAACATGAACAAACATAAACAAAATAAAGGCGAAATAATAAAATAACGATAAAAGTGAATAAATAGATAAAAAGATAAATAACAAAATGTCGAAGAAGAAATGTGACCAGAGATTTGGCTATTTTTTGATGTAGGGCTTCACATACCTGGCCGAACGTATTTCACTTCCAGCCAGATATGCAGCGTCCGAAACTATAAAAATAAATATAGTAAGGGTGCCCTCAGGTCTTACCTTTTAAGTTGCTTTCTTGGAAGTGAGTTAGGCCGTCGCCGGAAGGATCAAAGCTTGGTTTCAAGGTTTGGTTCGATTCTCTTCCTCACTAGGTTTCTGCTCATTCTCACGTCTAGGGTTTTTTAGTTTCTGTTTTTTGGTTATTGATGGTTCGATGTTCCTGGTTCTTCTTCGCATTCCTACCTCATGTTCTAGTTCTTCTCACGCTGATGTCGCTAGTTTCACGTCCAGGTCTGCACGTTCTAGTCTGCCTTCTTCCCACGTCTGGTTCACATTCTTTCTCTACTCACTGGTTCACCGTTTTCACGCACAGGTCTGCTTTCTTTGCTGTTGTCGCTTGTGGACGATGAGAATGGTGGGGTGATAGTTGCTTTTTTTTTTTCCTCTCAATTTTTTCATCTTTTTGGCCGATCCTCTTCCATTTTTTTTGTAGTTGTTGCCTTCTAGGGTTTTTTTTCTGTTTTTTTCTTCAAGTTGCCGCCACTCTCCTCCTTTTGTGCCATGATTTTCCTTTTCATATAAGGTGCTTAAGGGATTTATAAGGGAAACTCAAATCACTTATATTATGAAGTGAGAATCCTTTCTAGTTTGGGTCTAGGATCTTGCATATTTGGCAATAAAGAGATTTCAAATCCTTATTAAGTTTGAAAAGTGATCTGATGAGGGGATTTGGGCGTGCATGGGATTTTGGGCCGAGTTGATTGTATGGGCCGATTGCATGGGCTGTATGGGAGGTCCGAAGTAGGGGCAAATGCATGTCTGAGGCTACGGTTTGATGCAGAAGCTGACTGAGTGAATCTAAGGCTGGCTAGTGAGTCTGAATCCGATGAGGGGCTAATTTAGGAGGTTTTCATTCTTTCCGGCATTCGTTTTTCGTAACTTCCGCAACTTTTCAGGTAGTACCTCCATACGAGGCTCATCATCGGGTTCATGCAAAAATGCAGTGTCTAAAGTCGCCCCTACTTTGATGGGGTTTGTGCAGTGTGTGACAGTGAAAACCTTATCAAAGTCATGCATGCATTTTTTTACTTACCTTATCGTTCCTCATTCTCGGGGCTTTTCGCTCGTCTTCTTTCCTGAGGTTGTTCTCCATTCTCAAAATTATTCATCCCCATTCCCGATGTTGCTCTATTCCTCTTCATTCTCAGAGTTCGTCTCCATTCTTGGAGTTGCTCGACCTCATTCTTGAGGTTCCTCTCCATTCTTGGAGTTGCTCGTCCTTATTCCCGAATTTCCTCTCCATTCTTGGAGTTGTTCCTCATTCTTGAAGTTGCTCGTCCTCATTCCCGAGGTTCCTCTCCATTCTTGGAGTTGTTCTCCATTCTTGGAGTTGCTCGTCGTCATTCATGAGGTTACTCTCCATTCTTAGAGTTGTTCATCCGCATCCCCGATGTTCCTCTCCAATCTTGGAGTTGCTCGTCCTCATTCCTGAGTTTCCTCTCCATTCTTGGAGTTGCTCGTCCTCGTCGCTTTTTATTTTTCTTCAAAGCCTGCGAACACAAAACAAAAATTGTGTGTATGCGACATGTGTGAATGTATGCATGGATGCATTCCTACACTGATGGGGTTTCTTTGTCTTATTGGCTTGATGTCATCTTTGGTTAGGCAGTCCTTGCTGTAGACACTGTATTTTTATATAAGGCCTGATGATGAGCCTCGTATAGAGGCACTACCCGATAAGTTACGGAAGTCGCGGGAAACGGACGTCGGAAGGGAAAATTCAAAAATAAATACCTCGCTAGATTTAATTCATTTTCTTAGCCTCGGGTTCGTTTGATTAGTCTCTGTTTTAACTGTTAGACTCACCCCACACACCACCAACCCACACGCCTAAACCCATCTAAAGCCACACGCCCAAGCCCAAAGAACCAAGCCCACAAGACTAATCCAAAATAATTAAAACATTTAAAACACATGTCTAAATTAAATCAAATCCAATTAAATGAAAACAAATCAAATCAAATCAAAATAAATCGCATGCCTAAATTAAATAAATCAAATCAAATCTCCTAAATCCTTTTCCTAAACTAAATCAAATCACCTTCCTAAATTGAATAGATCTTTTCCTTATAACACACTAATTGAAGATACCCCCCATGATTGCATGATTTCTTTCTTTTCCATGCAAGGAAAACCCTAGCCCACTCCTATAAAAAGAGACATAAACCAAACTTTAAGAGGCCTCATTCTCTCCTCTCACTTGGCTCTCACTCCTCTCGGCCAACTCAAAAAATAAAAAATAAAAACCCTAATACATGCAAACGTCTCACTTTCACTAAGTAAACCTTCAACGCCTCTCATCTCTCTCAGCAACCTATTCACTCACAAATCATCCATCAAACCCTTCTCGTTCAGCACCCATAACTTAACGACCCCAAATCATCAAAAGCCAAAATCCCTTTCTCTCTCTCGCCTCACTACCCATTGAAACACAAAGCAACTCATAGCCTTTTGACTTCAAAAAAGAACTGCACTGCTATCTTAATAAGACAACTCATGAACTAGCCATCCATTCACGCCAAACAGCAACCAAAAAATAGCCTTCCATTCACGCCAAATAGCAACCAAAAACAGCCATCCATTCACGCCAAACAGCAACCAAAAACAGCCCTCCATTCACGCCAAACAGCAACCAAAAACAGCCATCCATTCACGCCAAACAGTAACCAAAAACAGCCCCTGCAAATCCCCCAAACAGCCACAAAAAATAGTCCATATATAAAACCCCCAAAATACCGAAAATATGACCCCTAAACACACCCAAACAACCGCAAAAACAACAGCCTATAACACCCGAAAAATATCGAAAATAGCACCCCTAAAACAACCCCAAAATACCACAAATTGCACCATAAAATAGTCCCTAAATCACCAAAAAACCGCACCCTAAAAGCAAAAAACAGCAAAAAATAGCGGCCCAAAACAGAGAAAATAGCAGTCCAAAATAGCGAGGCAACGAAGGAAAATATTGAACCAGTGAACTAGAAAAGTTACGGAGCATTAACCCTTCCGACGGCCGCGTAACGCACTTCCGAGAGGCGACTTGAAAGGTAAGACCTGAGGGCACCCTTTTATTTACTCTCGTTTATCTTTTTTGATTATTTATTAGTATTTCTTCGCATGCGTATTGTTAGTCCATTTATGTTATTGTTGTTGGATGAATGATTTTGTGTTATCTCTCGCGGTATATCGGATGGAAAACTAGATGAAAATTCTGTAGCCGAATCCGAATGGACGGTAGTGCGGTCTGAACTTGGGATACAACTCCTGTACTACTTAAGAAACACACATATTTTGTTTTATCTAATCTTGTGTTTATCCATGGTTCATTAGAAATAGCACGTTATCTTCATTCATGATTTAGTTATTTCTTTCATGTTAGGAACTTAATTGTATCTCTTCAATGTTTATGTTTAGACAATTATTATTTATTCATATTTCCGCATTTATCAACTTAATGTGTTCATGAGATTGTGTGCTTGCTTTTCTTTTATTTACTTCTATGCATGCAAACTTAGATGTAGGTTCTACTCCTATGTATGCAAACTTAGATATAGGTTGTATGCAAAGTTAGACATAGGTTATTCTTGCATGTGTATGTTGCGTAGACTTGGTTATATTATTTCATAAATCCGTTCATTACAAGTTACATAAGTAAGAGACCATTCTGAACCCAACGGTTTGAGGTCTTCCCTTGCGAGGGGTGAGTGCGGCCTTAAATCATTTCCCAGTTCACACTGGGTGGCGACTCCATTATTCTCCGATTTAGTCCCCCGTGGGCTACTCCGTACTCCTGACCGGGCCGCGAGCCTGGGACAGCGTCACCAATTTCCTTGTCCTACACTTGCGCTAGATGGTTTTCTTCACCCCTTTATGAATCCTCTTGGCCTTTGGTGTCCCTTTTGCTTATAAAAAGCTTTGGGCGCCCCATTGGCCTGCTTATAGTTTCCTTCTGCCAATTCTCCTTCGGTGATTGCTCAGTTCTCTTTGGTCTCATGGCTTAAGGTCCTATTGTGTCCCTTATTCTCGGGGTGGTAGACTGGTCACCCCCAGACCTGGCTCAGCTTTCTACTCCCCGCTACCTGCACCGGGTCAAGGTGGATTACGCCTTTTTGAAAGCGGCCTCATCCTTTTGGGATACTGAAAATCATGTCTTTCGATTCCCAGATTTCGAAATATGCCCTCTCCCTGAGGAGTTTGCTGCCATTCTCGGCTTGCATACTCTTCTAGCGATGTTGTGTTTCCAAGGTCAATTCCCTCGGGAAGCCTCCATCCTGTAAGCCGGTTTCTTGGGAGTCCCCTTGTTTTGTAGGTTCGTTTTATCTTTTGACTAAGCTGTCATTTCAGATTTTCAACTTAGCGGATTGCTCTATCTTGTCTGGGTCGTCTTTTCAGGCTTTCAACTCAGCGAGTTAAGTTTTTTTTTTCCAGATCTGGTTGCAAGAAAAGTTAAGACTTATTACTCTTCCTCCAGCTCATGTCTTTATTTCTTATGGCCCTCGTCACCGCTTTGCTTGGGCCTTAAGGAAGAAAAACCTTCCTTATGCAGAGTGGCATGAGTGGCTGCTGCGCCTCACTACTGTAAACTGTTGGGGTTGGTGCTCAGAGCGCCAATCTGCATCATATTTATGTCTGATTCATGAATACGATCAATTTCTTTTTCCATAATATTACTAATTTATGGTTGCACCTCTTGTTTTTTATATACGTATTCGATCTGATTACGATTAGATTGAAACTAAATGTGGTTTAGTGATATGTATATATTAGACAAAGGCCCGATAATATATAATGCAGTGCACAGTTATAAAGGTAGTTTGTAATTGACATTGGGAAGTGTCAGTGCTAAATGTATATTATCAAACATAGTTCCTGGTCAAGATTTACTAACACGGGTCAGTTAGTCAAATCTGTTGAGACCAGTACATGTCGTATATCGAGACTTGGTCTGATGGTTTATCCCAATGAACCATGAGTCTGGGGAGACTCGTATAGACGTGTAGGTGTTTATAGTGGATAAATACTGAACGACTCACCAAAGATTCTTAATGGATGGTACACCAACGTCAATAAGAATCTTCTCGGGTTGAGTAGATGGCAGTCACGTCACCGATCTATTTAGATCAGACCTCCGCTTGTTCATTGGATGTGGACCGATCCTCGGGATATCCTGTGTGTGTCAAGATAGGATCCGTCAGTTCTGTGTACATAGCATAGGTAGTCCATATGTGATTAGCAATCAGTTAAATCTGTGGCCACAGTATACTTCGGAAGTAAGTTCCAAATATTATTTAGAGATTGCTAATAGATACATCGATGTGATAATACCTATAAAGATTTGACGTTTACATATATATCTCTGGTGTTATCCGGATACTTGTGACGGAGGGATTATATGTATGCAATTACCTCGAGTTGTATGATTCAGCGAGTTTATCCGTGGTCGTCATAATTTACGGATGGGTAAGTTATAGACATGAAATTGGATTTTATTATGGATATACCTGAATCTAGAGAGTCTCACTAATGAAATATACTCGTAGAGCACTAGGGCGACTTTTATAAATAATGATGATTATTTATAAATCTTTTAAACGTTAAATAAAAAATACATGCGAACGGGCTGAACCGTCATTTCCTAATTAATGTGTATTTGTATTTAATATATGATACTATTAAATACACATTAATAAATTGTCAAATAAAGGTATTTGACATATATCATTAATATATGTATTTGAGATATTTAAAGTAAATATAATACATATATTTGAGATATTTATATTTAATTAATTATTTAATTATTTAATTGTTAAATGATTAATATAATTAAAATATAAATATCTCACCAAATGATAAAGTTAGGAAATGATTATAAGTGTATATTGTTGACTTATACATTAAAGGAAAAGGTTGTCAAAATGGTTTTGACTACTTGGATATTTGTTTTAATAAGTTAAAATTGAAAATATCCTTATCCTTTTTTTCTTACCAAATTTCGGGCAAGACCTTAAATAAATATAAGTGTTATATTTTTAAGTTGCTTTTGTTGACTTGTTGAATTTTCATTAAAGTTGTAATGATCAAATTGCAAGTTGATTAAAGTAAGCTTTAAATGAAACAAAAATTAAATATCTAGATATTTTCCTTCACCAAATTCGGCCGAGGGCATTTGTGTGAGGTATATATTATATTGTTTCATCTTTTAGAGTTAAGACAGGTTCATTAGACACCAAAGATAATACAAAAGTAGTTGAGAGAAAAGCTTGAAGGCTAAAGGAAGATGGCTTGGAAAATCATGATTTTGTAAGTTATTTTTCAAAGTCTTCAACATGAAAATTGTTTCTAACATGCTTAGCCTCATTTTGTGTTTCTTTGGTGTTGTCTCTCTTCTTATAGTTTGTGTATATTTTGGTTGTTAACTTTGATGAAAGATTGAAGCATGTAAGTAAGCTTGAAATGGTTTCAAAGCTTTATTTTTGATTTTTGGAAAATCAAGTTGCCATTCTAGAGTTGGTAAACCACTCATTGGTGACCTAGAATTCTTATAGAGTTGTTTGAAAGTGGTGAGGCTAGATTGGTGAGTATTGAATGGATTAAAGTTTTGGATTTTGTAAATTTGGTGAAATTGGACAATTTGATGAAATTAAAAAAATTAGGGTTCATAATGTTAAACAATTATGACCCATAGCGTCACTATTTGTAAAATACATTGTGGTTTTTGTACAAATTAATTATGTAGCAATGAAATTGAATTTTTTCATTTTGTAATTTGATTACTTAATATATATAAATGATAAAAATGTTGGAGTTTTTACGGCCCCAAGGATCGAATACAAAGCATCAAAAAAACGTGTGAATACATCGAGAAGTTGCGGAATACTTACATCGATCGGTTAAGCGATGCGAGAGGCAACACAAATTTAATTTCTGCTCGGTAGTGGACTGTCACAGCTCACTAATTTTCGGCCATTGTTGGATCATCTTCGTCAAGCTCCAAGCTTCGTCAAATGATTCCCGGCTCATGGGTGGACTTCCCTATCATCTTCGCATGACTTCGTAGTGTGCTAGCACTCCCGATTTTGCCATAAAATCGCGAATCTAAGCTTCCCTTTTCCTCTTGGCTCACGGCAGTGAGCTGCCAAAACCAGTGAGAAAACAGCCCTCCATGGGCGAGAGAGATGAGAGAAAGAGAGAGTTAAGTGAGTTGTTCCAAATTTGTGTATCTTATACACAAATGTGAATTTCAAATTCATTTAAAATGAATTTGGCTTTCAAAAAGTCAAGCATTTAATGCTCCATCCACTCACATCACTTTCCATCAATCAATCAAGTTGTCAAGTCACATCACTCAAAGTGACAAGTGATTTGACGCTTGAAGTTACTGACGATTTGACGTTTGATTTGACTTGCGTGCCGCACTCGAATTCAAAATGCGAATGCGCTAGCAAACAATCCCGGGCTCGGGTTCGCTAATTCTAAATTAACGAATTTTCCGTTCCGATGCAATTAAATCTAATTTAATTAAATAATCATGCCTAGCATAATTACTATTCACGTCGCTAACGAATTAATTCCAAATTAATTCGTTCGCCCGAATTAAAATCTAATTTTAATTCCGCGTCGAAATCTAATTTTTTTAATATATCAAATATATTAATTTATCGATTAATTCCAAATTAATCGTTATCTCTCTTTCATTGATATTTTATCCAAGATAAAATATCTCCGCAATTAATCCCAGATTAATTTTCTCTCTCTTCTAATTAATCCCAGATTAATTTAGAGTGCGAGTCATACGTCATCAGTGAATCTTCGGGAAGCGACCCATGAGATGCCCGGATATGTTGGCAGTAAATTCGGTCGTCAGACTATCCGAACAGGTAAGTACCAAGTACTACATTTTACCGATTTACAAGACAAGGTTGGCTTCTAGCAAAGCGCCATGCCTACCCAATTCTCCATAAATATCCTTACAGGAATAAGGATCTATATCAGGCGTAGTATACGTAGTATTGCGTATGTCGATCCAGTATCGGATGATCACGTGCTAGGCCTGGGGTTGGAATTGTGTCTGCCCCGTACGAAGCACATGTCGGATGTCTGGTAACTAGTCTCTATAATCGGATATACATGACATTGTCATAATATCCCGATAGCTGCAGCATTTAAGAGAACCAGTCTTGTATCCTACGTGACCATCATCACCACTTTGCCTGGTGTGATACTTCAATCTTGACATCACACCCAACACACTACGATTCTCGATATACCCAGAAGAGGCGTACACAGAAATCGGTTAAAGCCCTGGACGACCAAAACCAAAGTATATTGATTGTCGCAAGTATTAGCGGTACAAGTCTCATGTTAAGACCAAATACACCTACCCTGATTTCGGACTTCCATAGACACAAAGTCATAATACCAATGGAATTCCGAGGGGGTCTATCCAGAGCGAAGCTGTTTCCCTTACCATCGGTAAAACACAACCTCCTATTACACTTGCATGAGTTTCCTATACCCAAATATATGAGAACTATGCTGTTATGCCCTCACAACACGCACAAGCGTAATACTAGTCTTTTACGCATTTATCGATGTCCAATCTCGATAATACTGTGACTAAGGATATTTAATGATTTATCCTTCGTGGACTGATACTGTCTCATATCATTCTCAATCCAGGAACAAATCATAAGGACCTCCTATCATTTATATATCTTAGTGATCTAATCACAAATGATAAGAGTGCAATCTCCTTTGTCACATAGTTAATTTGTACAACAACACCATGATCTGTACAGATAGTGACGCTATGGGTCATAATTGTCCAACAATCTCCCACTTGGCCTATAGCCAGTCACTCGAGTGTCTTACACCCGAACTATGTACGGTTGGCTCAAATTGCTGAGAAGGTCTTTCGTCAGCGGATTTGTATGATTATCGTCTGATGCGATTTATTCGATCATCACATCGCCATGATGTATGATCCGAACGAATTAGATGAATATCGAAGTATGTATCTGGATCGTTGATGAGACCAATAATTCTTTAGCCTGTGCTGACGCTTAGCTCAGCTGCTAACAGAACTATATCTAATCTAATTAGATTTATTATCGACCCAAATGGCTTCTATTGCTGCCTCAGCTGCAGCAATAACCCGCATTTATTGTTTATTCGGTAACAGTATCTTGCTTGGAAGATTTCCAGCTCACTGTTCCGTTATTCAAACTGTATAGTACCGTTTAGCGACTTATAATCATTTTTATCGGTTAGGAAACTTACTATAGTGATCCCAGTCACTTTAAGTTCTCATTCTCCATAGACTAAGACAGCATCCTTAGTTCTCTAAGATATTAACGGATGTTCTTAACATCAATCCAGTGACTATCACTTGAATTGGCCTGTTTGTGAATCCATATGCTCAAAGCGTATGAGACACCAAATCGCGTACATTTTTCAATGTACGATTTCTCGGAGAGTTTTCTCGAAAGCCAAGCTTTCACCGATTGTATTTATGGGAATATCATTTCCAAGAAATGACATATTATCATTATTTATAGGACAACCACTGTCAGTGCGCTCCCACTAACCCTCTTATATACACAAGAATCATTTCGTTTTGAATTAAATCATAAACCATTATGATTACATCCAAAAGATAATTCCAAGAACCTATGCTTGCTTTAATCCAAACATGGATCGAATAACCTGCAAACCTTGTTTGTTAGTCATGGTACGAAAAAACCAACAGGATGTTGTAAACATCCTCCAAAAGGTTTCCGTTCAAGGAAAGCGATTTTCCGTTAAGCTTACATATTTCATAAATGAAACATGCAACTTCAGCAAGCATTATCCAAATGGATTTACCATGGCAGTAGTTAAAAGGTTGAATCGAAATCAACATAATGTTGATAACGATACCTTTCTGCTACAAGCCTAGCTTAGTACGTTGGTATGTTACCATCCATGTATGTCTTCCTTGAATACTTATATAGTACCAACAGGCACAATACCTTGCGGTACATCAACTAGTATCCAAACTTGGTTGATATACATGGAATCCATTTCGGACTCATGGCACTTTACCATAATAGGGAGTCGATACCTTGTATCACTTCCTCATACGTAGTCAGTTGGTATTCCTCAAAAGATTGACATCTTTACGAGGTGAGATCAGAAACCCATACCCCAGGTTGTTTTCTGAATCTCTCCGGCATACGTGGTTCTTGTGTATTCGAAGATTAATGGTATAGTTTCATCCTTGATGAACTATTTGTGTTCCATTAGGAATCGGTGCCTTTGAATAGTATTACTCCGATTTTCATCGAGTTTTACTATCCTTCCACTTACCACTGCATATCGGTATTCCTCTTAGGAAAACCGCATGGCGAGCAACAATTAAATTATTCTCTAGTGAGTTGTATAAGTACTACACTTATGGTATCCCTAGGATAACCTACAATTGGCACTTATCCAATTTGGGTTTTAGTTTGGTATCATCCAAGCATATGCCTAGCATACCCAAATATTCAGGAATTAGAAACCTGGTTTCTTTCCTGTTCATATCTAATATGATTTTTGTTAAACAGATTTTTATGGAACCTTATTCTAAATAAGTTCTGCATTGTTTATGCTTATCCGTTTGAAGGAAATGGTAACTCAGAGCGACTCATGATTAACCTTATCATGTCCAACAAAATTCGGTTACTCTGTTCGGGCACACCGTCAAACTGACGTGTTCCGGGAGGAGTCCTCATTTGAAAGAATACTTTACTCTTTCAATTATATTAGAAACTTATTGCTTAAGTATTTTCCATTACGGTTTAACCGTGACGGTTTAATACTTCAGCCGATCTGTTTGTCTATTTCGTGTCGAAAACTCTAAAAGTTTCCGATTTGTGTTCCTCAAAAGAAACACATAACCACAACGCGATGCCGCATCCATAAAGGTCACGAAATATTCATATCCACATCTAGCCTTGCTAGACATGGGCCTACTTGCTTCACTATGAACTAAGGCTAACAGATCGGTGGCATTTACACTTTTACCAAGTAAAGGTGTTTTAGGCACTTTGCCCAATTAACTAGATTCGTAGGCTTTATTTGAATAGAATCAAATCAGTCCAAGTACCCACTCTTCAAAAGTGTGGATATACGATTCTTGTTTTAGTTGTGTCCTAGACAACAATGCCACAAATAAATTTCTTCTGATCAAATCAGTTTGAGCTATTTGTTTGTCATGTTATATTTTTGAGATTTATTTATATTCAAAATATAAATTCTGTTATTCACATCAAATGTGTTTATCTCAATATCATCTTTATATAATAAAACACTTTAGTGTTCTAGAATATAAAGGTTCATCCGAAACGGATTAAACACTGATATAGAGATAATGTTTCTAGTCAAACTAGTTACATTATAACAGTTTCCAAATTTAAGTACATACCCTAAGGGTAGTTCCTAAAATTAGGTATCTACGGTGGAAACAGCAACTTTCGCCCCATTTCCAATTCAC
This sequence comes from Zanthoxylum bungeanum, assembly GCA_019454045.1. Taxonomy (NCBI): domain Eukaryota; kingdom Viridiplantae; phylum Streptophyta; class Magnoliopsida; order Sapindales; family Rutaceae; genus Zanthoxylum; species Zanthoxylum bungeanum. The sequence continues at coordinate 127,464 of SKCR01032867.1, forward strand.
AGATTAAATCTCAATTGAGGTCAGTATCCTGCTCATAGCAGATTCTGAACATTAATACATATATTTTATGTACCACACTAAGTATTTAAAATCTAATTTTAATACTAGTAGTGAACATAATTACGACAAACATATTTGAAGTTAGAGCCTTGCCCGTTCTTCAATTCCTTCGTGTATGCTTTGTCCAAACGGCAGTCACGCTTCCGCGATTCCGTTTGCCACAATCTTAGGCAGACATTTTAGGATATGTCATTTATCTTCCCAGAAGATTATAATGATTTTGCCTTTGCCCTTTTCATATTCCAGTAGCCTTTGGCCAAGCCTCGGGTTTCTAGAATATCGAAATGAAGTGCGCCTTGCGCTACTTGCCTATGTTGGATAATATGACCCATAGCGTCACTATTTGTACAGATCATGGTGTTGTTGTACAAATTAACTATGTGACAAGGAAATTGCACTCTCATCGTTTGTGATTAGATCACCATAGATATATAAATGAAGAGAGGTCCATATGATTAGTTCCTGGATTGAGAATGATATGAGACAGTATCAGTCCACGAAGGATTAATCATTAAATATCCCTAGCCGGAGTATTATCGAGACAGGACATCGATAATGCGGAATAGGCTAGTATTGCACTTGTGCGCGTTGTGAGGGCACGACGACATAGTTCTCATATATTTAAGTATTGGATACTTATGCAAGTACGATAGGAGGTTGTGTTTCACCGATGGTACGGGAAACAGCTTCGCTCTGGATAGACCCCTCGGAATCCCATTGGTATTATGACTATGTGTCTATGGGAGTCCGACATCAGGGTAGGTGTATTTGGTCTTAACCTGAGACTTGCACCGCTAATGCTTACGACAATCAATATACTTTAGTTGAGGTCGTCTAGGACTCTAACCGGTTCTGTGTACGCCAATGCTGGGTATATTGAGAATCGTAGAGTATTGGGTGTGATGTCAAGACGGAAGTATCACTCCAGTCATAGTGGAGATGATGTCACGCAGGATACGGTATTAGTGCTCTTAAGTGTTGTGCAACCATCGGGATATTATGACTAGGTCATGCACATCCGATTATAGAGACTAGTTACCAGACATCCGACATGTGCTTCGGACGGGGCAGACACTTATCCAGCCCCAGCCCTAGCACGTGACCATCCGATACTGGGCCGATATACACAATACTTAGTAGACTACGCCTGATATAGATCTTAAATATTCTTATAAGAATATGTCCGGAGAATTGGGAAGACTTGGTGCTTTGTTAGGAGTCGACCTTGTCTCGTAAATCGGTAGAACGTAGTACTTCGTACGTACGTGATTCGGATACTCCGACGACCGTATTTACTACCAACATATCCGGGGATCTCATGGGTCACTTCCCGATAATCCACCGATGACGCATAACTCGCACTCTTAAATAATCTGGGATTATATAGTAGAGAGAGAAAATTAATCTAGGATTAATTACGGAGATATTTTATCTAGGATAAAATATCATCTAGAGAGAGATAATGATTAATTTGGAATTAATCGGTAAATTAATATATTCGATATATTAAATGAAATTAGATTTCGACGCGGAATTAAAATTAGATTTTAATTCGGGCGAACGAATTAATTTAGAATTAATTCGTTAGCGAAATGAATAGTGAATTCGCTAGGCGTAATCATTTAATTACAACGCGACGGAAAAATTGCTAATTGGGAATTAGCGAACCCGAGCCCGAGTGTGATTGCGAGCGCATTCATATTTCAAATTCGAGTACGGCAACGCAAGTCACATCAAGCGTCAAATCATTCGTCACATCAAGCGTGAAATCAAATGTCACTTTGAGTGATGTGATTGATTGATGTGATTGATTGATTGAAATACTTACATCACTATTAAAGTGACAATGAATAGTTGATGTAAGTAGGTGGAATAGTATTTGGGGGTATAAAGCATTTACTTTTGATTTTAATTAATCAATAGTAATTTTTTTTAGTATTTTTCTTGGAAAATATATAAAGGCATTTTTGGAAAATGCTTTACCAACCAATACACAACATTCTTCTCTCTCATTCTCTCCTTCAAACTCACGCCCAATTGGCAAAAACACTCACTGGTTTCACACTAAAAACCGTGAGCATGAGGGAGGCAAGAGTTGGGTTTTTGTGGTAAAAACCGCAAGTGCTAGCACACTACGAGATATGCGAAGGTGGTAGGGAGGTTAAGCATGATTTAATGAAATTGGATGATTGAGCATGCTTAGTATATGTTATATTGAAGATTGATTTAATCAATTTCAACAAAATGTGATTGGATCAATTTTGCCCAAATTGGAATCCTTGGCCGAATGGTATATGAATTTTGGATTCTTGGAATTTTTTGATTTTGATTCATTGGATGAGTTAGAATCATGTAGGATGATGTTAATTTGAAACTAATTGGATTGGATTTTGGATTGAACATAAAATCCCCAAAAATTCTCATGTTGGCCGAATTGGATTATGCCCTTGAATGTCTTGGTATTTTGATTTTAGGACATTGGATGTATTGGAAATCATTTAGGATGTTGATTTAATGTCGATTGTGGGTTTGATTGGATTGAAACCAAATCGGACACAAAATCCCTCCTTTGGCCGAGAGCTTTAAAGCATGTAATGGGTTTGATTTTTTCATTTATGTGTTGGACATGTGATGATGATAATGAACATGATTAATTGGACTAATTTGGTGTTTTAAGAAATATTGATTTGGGTGATTAATCATGTAATGCACTTTAGGTAATTAAATTGCGAAATTGGATTTGTGTAATTTAATGAATTAGGCCTTTAAATTGGATTTGGGCTTATTATGTTGTAAATGGGCTTATTGGGCTTTGTTGTACAAAGTTGGATTTGGGCAAATTGGATTGGATCCAATTGGGCCCAAAGCCACTTCCGTTAAGCCCAAATGCGACTTAATGAACCTTTAAAGTTTAATTGGGCCTAATGGACCTAAATTGATTTATGGGCTTATGGGGTAAATCCCGGATTGGATTTTGGTTATTCGGTTTGACCCGAGTTGACCAAAAGTCCACGCCTTAAGAAATCAATTAAAAGTCCATTGGACTTTAATTGAATTGACGTTGGACGTTAATCGGTCTTTGAGACGCGTTACGATTAAATTTGGAATTTAAATCGTAAAAGGTTTATTAATAAAGTGTAATGTTTAATTTGGAATTGAATAGTGAATTAGTATTAAATACATGTTAAATTTGATTTAATGATGTAGTTTAATTTAATTCATGAATTCGTACTTTGAGTACTTATTCGCAAAAACGAGTTTGACTCGAGCAAAATCAAATCGTTGTTTGAACATTGGATGATCACATAATTATCAGATTAATTAATTGATTAGATTGATTGATAGCATGCTTATGTGTGAATACATGGTTGTGATGAATGAATAATGTATATCGGATGGATATTAGTCGGGTGGGGCAATTTTGGAAATTGTTGTAATAAATTCGATTTATTAATTTGGACCTGCGTGTCCAGCCTTATCACCTCTATTCTCTTTGTATTCTCTTCTCACCTATTCCCCTCAATGTAAATGAGGTTTCTTTAGAAGTGTAGTGTAACGGGTAGAAGTAGTAAAAGTGCTAGCTTGAGTGAGAAAGGGAGAGATTTGATCTAGGATCAATGTAAAGTATCCATCCGCATATCATTATTATTTATTTTCATACTCGCTTTATTATGTATTTAGAATGCATGTTTAAGGGTGTATGATGATGAGACCTTAACAAAGATAATGAAATTGGTAGCCAATTTGCACGCGAAAAGCCCTCATCAAATATCATGCGTCTTTTCCTTCCATTGAGTGATTCTTGCTCAATATCCTAGATTGGCATGGGTTGTTGGCCAAAGTCAAGCCCTTGTCCGTCGAAGATGTGTTTGAATCACGAGGCTTTGTTCCATATTGGTGTCTTGTCCAAGTTGTGGTTTGTTGGCCAAAGTCAAGACCACTTCTTGTCCAACGACATTGATTACGAAGCTTCCATGGTCAATGGGTCCACGTTTGACTGGGATCACTAGGTTTGTTGTGCCAAAGCCAAGGCCTAGTTGATTCAGAGGAAATAGGTTAGGGTATATATTGGATATATAGGCATATATATGATATACGTTTAGGACTTGGATGTCGACCTACTGGATCTAGGAATTGGATTGGATCCAATTGATCTTAGAGATCTACCTAGTTAATTATCATACAATTTGTTGGCCAAAGTCAAGATTGTGTGATATTTAACGGGATCCTAGCCCACTAGGAAACACGGTTTCCCGAGTACTCGACAGAGGGTTAGAGGCTCGACGAAAAATAGTGGGAGGCAAGAATTGAATTTGCAATATTCGTTCAATTACTCGCCATACGCGCTCATTCAAATTATTCCGTCATAATATTAAATGTTAGTTGGACTAATATTTAAATTGTTGTTTTAATAAACATTTGGACTGTATTATACTTGATTATATATAATTGGATTATATTAATCAATATATTTGAATTAATTAATTTCAGTTTACAGTTGATTTTATAATTCGATTATAGTAATCAATGTAATTGAGGTTAATTAATTTGGATTATATTTGATTATATAGTTGGACTATTATAATCATTATAATATATATAGTACCACTAATCGTTGATTAAATAGTTGGACTATTAGAATCAAGATTAAAATTGAAAGATTGGACATTTAAATATAATCTTGGATTAAAATACTTAAATGGTTTAACTTTCAAATTGGCAATATTTTCAGGATGGTCCTGGAAATAAATAATAAGTTACTTTATTTGATAAAATAACCTATTATGCCTAAGCCCAGAATCAAGCAAATAAGTAGAGCATAATCTTTGGAAGATTTATGTGATGATGACTTTAGTGCTTAATTCATTATACTTGACATAAATCTATGTTTAGATTTAAGAAGTATTAAAATTGCAATTAATAATTCTTGGGGAATAAATGACTAATCTCAAGGAGATAAAGTCAAACTTTGCAATTAGGCTAGTAGCGTAAGGCGCACCTTACTTCAATATTCTAGAAACCCAAGGCTTGGCCAAAGGCTTCTGAAATATTGGAAATGGTAAAGGCAAAATCATTATGATCTTCTGGGAAGATAAAAGAGATATCCCAAAGTGACTGTCGTTTGGATATGGCAGACACGAAGGAATTAAAGAAAGGGCAAGGCTCTGACTTTAAAAATGTTTGTCAAAGTTATGTTCACAACTAGTATTGAAATTAGATTTTAAATACTTAGTGTGGTACATAAAATATGTATTGATGTTCAGAATTTGCTTTGAGCAGGATACTGACTTCAAGCTGAGATTGCTCTGCGAATCGGAAACGGGACGAAAGTCGCTGTTTCGACCGTAGATACCTAAGTTTAGGAACTACCCTTTGGGTGTGTACTTAAATTATGAACTGTTATAATGTAACTAGTTTGACTAGAGACATTATCTCTATATCAGTGTTTAATCCATTGTGGATAAACCTTTATATTCTAGAACACTAAAGTGTTTCATTATATAAAGATGATATTAGATAAACACATTAGATGTGAATAACAGAATTTATATTTTGAATATAATTAAAATCTCAAAACATATAAAATGAAAAATAAATAGCTCAAATTGATTTGATCAAGTAGAGACTTATTTGTGGCATTGTTGTCTAGGACAGAATTAAACAAGACTCGTATATCCGCACTTTTGAAGAGGGGTACTAGGACTGATTTGACTATTCAAATAAAGTCTACGAATCTAGTTTGTTAGGTAAAGTACCTAAAACATTGTTTACTTGGTAATAGTGTAAGTGCCACCGATCTGTTAGCCCTATTCATGGTGAAGTTAGTGGGCCCATATCTAGCTAGGCTAGATGTGAACATGAATATTTCGTGACCTTAACGGATGTGGCATCACGTTATAGTTATATGTTTCTTTTGAAGACACCAAATCGAGAACTTTTAGAGTTTCGACACGAAGTAGATAAACAGATCGACTATAGTATTATGCCGTCACGGTAAGACCGTAATGAAAATACTTAAGCAGTAAGTTTCAAATATACATGAAAGAGTACAGTATTCTTTCAGAAGAGGACTCCTCCCGTGACACGTCAGTTTGACGGTGTGTCCAAACTAAAAACCGAATTTTGTTGGACATGATAAGGTTATCACGAGTCGCTCTGAGCTATCATTTCCTTCAAACAGGATATGTATTAACAGTGCAAAACTTATTTAGAATAAGGTTCCATATAAATCTGTTTGAAAGATATCATATAGGATATGAACAGGAAAGAAACAGGGTTCTCATTCCTAATAATTTGGATATGCTGGGCATAACGTTTGGATGATACCAAATTAGAACCCAAATTGGATAAGTGCCATATATAGGTTATCCTAATGGAAACCAAAGTATAGTGCTTATAAATCTCACATGAGAACAATATGATTGTTGCTCACCATGCGGTTTTCCTGAGAGGAATCGATATGCAGTGGTAAGTGGGAGGACAGTAAAACTCGATGAAAATCGGGGTAATACTGTTCAAGGCACGAAGTCCATAATAGAACATAAATAGTTCATCAAGGATGAAACTAAACCATTAATCTTCAAATACACAAGAACCGCGTAGATCGGAGAGAATCAGAAAACAACCTAGGGTATGGGTTCTGATGTAACCCCTTAAAGATGTAATCTTATTGAGGAATACCAACCGACTACGTACGAGGAAATGATACAAGGTATCAACTCCCTTTCATGGCAAAGTGTCATGAGTCCGAAATGGATTCCATGTATAACAACTATGTTTGGATACTAGTTGTTGTACCACAAGGCATTGTGCCTATTGGTACCGTAAACGTCTTCAAGGAAGACATATATGGATGGCAACATACCAACGTACAAAGCTAGGCTTGTGACTGAAAGGTATCGTTATCAACATTGTGTTAATAATGGTTCAACCTTTTACCTGTTGCCATGCAAATCCATTTTGAAGATGCTTGTTGATAACTGCATATTTCATTTATGAAATGTGTCAGTTGAATATCAAAATCGCTTTCCTGAAAAGGAAACCTCTTGGAGGATTCTTACAACATCCTGACGATTTTGTATAACCGACAAACAAGGTTTGCGGGTTATTCGATCCATGTTTGGATTGAAGCAAGCATAAGGTTCTTGGAACTGACGTTTTGATGTAATCATAATGGTTTATGATTTAATTCAAAACGAAATGATTCTTGTGTATATAAGGAGGTTAGTGGGAGCGCACTGACAGTGAAATTCCCAATAAAGCAATTGGTGAAAGCTTGGCTTTCATAGATATTCTTTCATAGAAATTCTCCGTAGAATTCTTGGGAGTAACAACCTTTATTCAAGGAATAAAGATCTACTGGGCTAGATTTGGAGTTGTTAACACTCTCTGAGAAATTGACATTGAATAATGTACGTAACCTGGTGTCTCATACGCTTTGAGCATATGGAGTCACAATCAGGACAATCCAAGTGATAGTCACTGGATTGAAGTTAAGAACATCTGTTAGTATCTTAGAGAACTAAAGATGCTGTCTTAAATTATGGAGTAGGAGAACTTGAAGTGACTAGGATCACTGCTGCAAGTTTCCAAACCGATAAACACTGCGGTACTATAAAGTTTGAATAACTGGACAGTGAGCTGGAAATATTCCGAGCAAGATAACTGTTGCCGAATAAACAACAAATGCGGATTATTGCTGCAGCTGAGGCATCAATAGAAGCCATTTGGATCGATAATAAATCTAATTAGATTAGATATAGTTCTGTTAGCGGCTGAGCTAGGCGTCAGCACAGGCTAAAGAATTAATGGTCTCATCGACGATCCAGATATATACTTCGATATTCATCTGATTCATTTGGATCATACATCATGGCGATGTGATGATCGTGTAAATCGCGTCAGACGATAATCATGCAAATCCGCTGACGAAAATCTTTTCTCAGCAATTTGAGTGAACCGTATATAGTTCGGGTGTTAGACACTCGAGTGACTGGCTATGTGCCAAGTGGGAGATTGTTGGATAATATGACCCATAGCGTCACTATTTGTACAGATCATGGTGTTGTTGTACAAATTAACTATGTGACAAGGAAATTGCACTCTCATCGTTTGTGATTAGATCACCATAGATATATAAATGAAGAGAGGTCCATATGATTAGTTCCTGGATTGAGAATGATATGAGACAGTATCAGTCCATGAAGGATTAATCATTAAATATCCCTAGCCGGAGTATTATCGAGACAGGACATCGATAATGCGGAATAGGCTAGTATTGCACTTGTGCGCGTTGTGAGGGCACGATGGCATAGTTCTCATATATTTAAGTATTGGATACTTATACAAGTGCGATAGGAGGTTGTGTTTCACCGATGGTACGGGAAACAGCTTCGCTCTGGATAGACCCCTCAAAATCCCATTGGTATTATGACTATGTGTCTATGGGAGTCCGACATCAGGGTAGGTGTATTTGGTCTTAACCTGAGACTTGCACCGCTAATGCTTACGACAATCAATATAATTTAGTTGAGGTCGTCTAGGACTCTAACCGGTTCTGTGTACGCCAATGCTGGGTATATTGAGAATCGTAGAGTATTGGGTGTGATGTCAAGACGGAAGTATCACTCCAGTCATAGTGGAGATGATGTCACGCAGGATACGGTATTAGTGCTCTTAAGTGTTGCGCAACCATCGGGATATTATGACTAGGTCATGCATATCCGATTATAGAGACTAGTTACCAGACATCTGACATGTGCTTCGGACGGGGCAGACACTTATCCAGCCCCAGCCCTAGCACGTGACTATCCGATACTGGGCCGATATACACAATACTTAGTAGACTACGCCTGATATAGATCTTAATATTCTTATAAGAATATGTCCGGAGAATTGGGAGGACTTGGTGCTTTGCTAGGAGTCGACCTTGTCTCGTAAATCGGTAGAACGTAGTACTTGGTACGTACGTGATTCGGATACTCCGACGACCGTATTTACTGCCAACATATCCGGGGATCTCATGGGTCGCTTCCCGATAATCCACCGATGACGCATAACTCGCACTCTAAATAATCTGGGATTATATAGTAGAGAGAGAAAATTAATCTAGGATTAATTACGGAGATATTTTATCTAGGATAAAATATCGTCTAGAGAGAGATAATGATTAATTTGGAATTAATCGGTAAATTAATATATTCGATATATTAAATGAAATTAGATTTCGACGCGGAATTAAAATTAGATTTTAATTCGGGCGAACGAATTAATTTAGAATTAATTCGTTAGCGACGTGAATAGTGAATTCGCCAAGCGTAATCATTTAATTATTACGCGACGGAAAAATCGCTAATTGGAATTAGCGAACCCGAGCCCGAGTATGATTGCGAGCGCATTCGTATTTCGAATTCGAGTGCAGCAACGTAAGTCACATCAAGCGTCAAATCATTCGTCACATCAAGCGTCAAATCAAATGTCACTTTGAGTGATGTGATTGATTGATGTGATTGATTGATTGAAAGACTTACATCACTTATTAAAGTGACAATGAATAGTTGATGTAAGTAGGTGGAATAGTATTTGGTGGGTATAAAGCATTTACTTTTGATTTAATTAATCAATTAGTTATTTTTTTTAGTATTTTTCCTTGGAAAATATATAAAGGCAGTTGTTTTGGAAAATTCTTTACCAACCAATACACAAAATTCTTCTCTCTCATTTCTCTCCTTCAAACTCACGCCCAAATGGGCAAAAACACTCACTGGTTTCACACTGAAAACTGTGAGCATGAGGGAGGCAAGAGTTGGGTTTTTGTGGCAAAAACTGCAAGTGCTAGCACACTACGAGATATGCGAAGGTGGTAGGGAGGTTCACCCATGAGTCGGGATTCGTTTGACGCAATATTGGAGCTCATTTTTGCAGCTCAAAATTCTGATTTGGAGGGCAGTGAACTGCAGTGATTGGCGCCACTTTGAGAGCCCAAAACTTGTTTTGTTTGTTGCCGATTCGTCTCAACCGATCGATGTGAGTATTCCGCTACCTCCTTTGATGTATTCACACATGATTTCATGTCTTGTTTGATCTTGGGACCTAGAATAAACCTAACAGCCTATTGCAAACTTTGATTTTGTCTCCTCCTTGAGAATAGTCATTAACTCTCCAAGAGTTATCAATTGCAATTTCAGTACTTCTAAGATCTAATTATAGATCTATGAAGATCCTTCAATTTCATTATCATACTTTAAGGATCTAATCCTTAGTTATGATTCAGAAATTAAGGAGTCTACTGCAACAAGCTTAATGGATTAAGCATTAAAGTTATCATTACATAAATCTTCCAAAGATTATGCTCTACTATTTGCTTAACTCCGGGCTTAGGCCTAATATGTTATTTTATCAAATAAAGTAACTTATTATTTTTCCAGGACCATCCTGAAATTTTTCCCAATTTTGAAAATTAAACCATTTAAATACACTTTCCCTAGGATTATGTTTTAAATGTCAATCTTTCAATTTTATCTTGATTCTAATAGTCCAACTATTTAATCAATGATTTCAGGTACTTTTAAATATAATGATTATTATAGTCCAACTATATTAATCAACTATAATTTAATTAAATCAAATATATTGATTACTATAATCTAATTATATAACCAACTATAAAAGAATTATTTGAATAGAGTCCAACTGTTTTATTTAAAAACAACATTTTAAATATTAGTCCAACTAACATTTAATTTATTTGACGAATGATATTTATAATTGAGCGTGTATGGCAAGTAATTAAACGAATATTGCAAAATCAATTCTTGTCTCCCACTATTTTTCGGCGAGCCTCTAACCCTCTGTCGAGTACTCGGGAAACCGTGTTTCCTAGCGGGCTAGGATCCCGTTAAATATCACACAATCATGACTTTGGCCAACAAATTGTATGATAATTAACTAGGTAGATCTCTAAGATCAATTGGATCCAATCCAATTCCTAGATCCAGTAGGGGGACATCCAAGTCCGAAACATATATCTTATATATGCAAATATATCCAATATATTGCCTAATCTTTTTCTTCTGAATCAACTGCCAAGGTAAACTTAGTGATCCCAGTTAAGCGTGACCCATTGACCATGGAAATCTTCGTAATCAATGTCGATGGACAAGAAGTGGTCTTGACTTTGGCCAACAAACCACAACTTGGACAAGACACCAATATGGAACAAAGCCTTCGTGATTCAAACACATCCTCGACAGACAAAGGCCTTGACTTTGGCCAACAAGCCAATGCCAGTCTCGGATCTTGAGTGAGAATCACTAAATGGAAGGAAAAACGCTTAATATTGTTTGAGGGTTTTTCGCGTGCAAATTGGCAACCAATTTATTATCTTTGTTAAGGTCTCATCATCATACACCCTTAAACATGCATTCTAAATACATAATAAAGCGCATATAATAAAATAATAATGATATGCGGATGGATACATTACACATTGATCCTAGATAAAATCTCTCCATTTTCTCTCTCCCGCTAGCACATGTATTTACTTCTACCTGTTGGACAATTATGACCCATAGCGTCACTATTTGTACAGATAATGGTGTTGTTGTACAAATTAACTATGTGACAAATGAGATTGTACTCTCATCATTTGTCATTAGATCACCTTAGATGTATAAATGAAGAAAGGTCCATATGATTAGTTCCTGGATTGAGAATGATATGAGACAGTATCAGTCCACGAAGGATTAATCATTAAATATCCCTAGTCGTAGTATTATCGAGACAGGACATCGATAATGCGGAATAGGCTAGTATTGCACTTGTGCGCGTTGTGAGGGCACAACGACATAGTTCTCATATATATAAGTATAGGATACTTATGCAAGTGCGATAGGAGGTTGTGTTTCACCGATGGTACGGGGAACAGCTTCGCTCTAGATAGACCCCTCGGAATCGCATTGGTATTATGACTATGTGTCTATGGGAGGCCGAAGTCAAGGTAGGTGTGTATAGTCTTAACCTGAGACTTGCATCGCTAATACTTACGATAATCGATAGACTTTGGTCTTGGTGGTACAGGGCTTTAACGGTTCTGCGTACACCACTTTTGGGTTTATCAGAGAGTCGTAGTGTATTGGGTGTGATGTCGAGACGGAAGTGTCACTTCAGTCATAGTGGAGATGATGTCACGCAGGATACGGTATTAGTGCTCTTAAGTGCTGGCCGGCCATCGGGATATTATGAAAAGGTCATGTATATCCGATTATAGAGACTAGTTACCAGACATCCGACATGTGCTTCGGACGGGGCAGACACTTATCCAGCCCCAGCCCTAGCACGTGACTAATCATGGATTAATCATGGATTAATCTGGGATAATCATGGACTAATCATGGATCCAATTTCCAAATTAATCTGGGATTAATCATGGAGATATTTTATCTGGGATAAAATATTAATTAAAGAGAGAGAACGATTAATTTGGAATTAATCGATAAAATAATATATTTGATATATTATTAGAAATTGGATTTCGACGCGAAATTGAAATTAGATTTTAATTCGGGCGAACGAATTAATTTAGAATTAATTCGTTAGCGACGTGAATAGTGATTTCGCTAGGCGTAATCATTGGAATTAGCGAACTCGAGCCCGGGATTATTTGCGAGCGCATTCGCATTTAGAATTCGAGTGCGGCACGCAAGTCAAATCAAGCGTCAAATCGCTAGTCACATCAAGCGTCAAATCACATGTCACTTTGAGTGATGTGACAATTGGATTGATTGATTTGAGTGATTGATGTGAATAGTGATATAGTTGTTGGAAAAGCATTAATAGACTTTTGCTTTTTGACTTTTGATATATATGAAAATGATTTATATATTTGTTTTGTTTTTTGGAAAATAAATAAATATATAAACTAAAATCATTTTTCCTCTCTCTCTCACCACTCTCACGCACTTCTCTTTTCCCTCTCTTTTCTTCTTCCTCTCCTTCACGGTTTTGGAACCGATTTCTTCCTCAAAATCTTCTGGTTTGACCGAATTTTTGAGAAGCAAATGAAGAAGAGTAGTGCTAGCACACACATGGGTTATACATAGGTGATAGGGAAACGAATTTATGAGCTTGGAATTATTTTTGAAGCTTGGAGCTTGGAGCTTTCATGGTGTTCATCAATGGCCGATTCTTGGAGGGACAAAAACCAGTAAAACCGCACAGCCCACTGTAAGGAGGAGCTGCTACCGTGACTTTGAGGGAGGCTTGAAGGTTTTTGTTCTTCGCATCTCAAACTCATCAATGTGAGTATGTATTCCGCCTTACTCCTTTGTGTATTCATGCGTTTTTTATGCTTGATTTCATGATTCTTGGGACCTATATTAGAAACTCAACATGTAGAGTTTCAATCAAGTCCCAAGGATCATAAATCATACATAGAAACGAGTATGAACACATCAAAGGAGTAAGGCGGAAACATAACTCACATTGAACGGTTTGAGATGCAACAAAGAAGATGCGTTTTCTGCCTCTCTCCATGCTCGGCAGTGGCTTCTTTAAGCAGTGGGCTGCTCGGTTGGGGACTGGTTTGCCTCCTCCATGTTCGGCCATTGAAGACTCCATTGAAGCTTCAAGCTTCAAGCTTTCCAAGCTCACAAATTCGTTTCCCTATCACCATAATATAACCCATGTGTGTGCTAGCACTACTCATCTTCAATTTGCTTCTCAAAATTTCGGTCTAACCAAAAGATTTAGAGAAGAAAATCGGCTTGAAGCCGTGAAGGAGAAGAAGATGAAAAGAGAGGGAAAATGAGGAGACCGTGAGTGGTGAGTGAGAGAGAGAAAATGATATTTTGTTTATATATTTATTTTTTTTTATTTTCCAAAAACAAAACAAATATATAAATCATTTTCATATATCAAAAGTTTAAAAAGCAAAAGTCTATTAATGCTTTTCATCATTTCTACTTTTAACTTTAAGTCACATCACATCACTTTAATAAAGTGACATGTTGTCAAGTCACATCACTCAAAGTGACAATTGATTTGACGCATGATGTGACTAACGATTTGACGCTTGATGTGACTTGCGTGCCGCGCTCGAATTCAAAATGCGAATGCGCTCGCAATCACTCTCGGGCTCGGGTTCGCTAATTCCAAATTAACGAATTTTCCGTCGCGTCGAATTAAATGATTACGCCTAGCGAAATCAATATTCACGTCGCTAACGAATTAATTCTAAATTAATTCGTTCGCCCGAACTAAAATCTAATTTTAATTCCGCGTCGAAATCCAATTTCTTATAATATATCGAATATATTATTTTATCGATTAATTCCAAATTAATCGTTCTCTCTCTTTAATTAATATTTTATCCCGGATAAAATATCTCCGCAATTAATCCCAGATTAATTTTCTCTCTCTTCTAATTAATCCTCAGATTAATTAAAGTGCGAGTTATACATCATCGGTGAATCTTCAGGAAGCGACCCATGAGATCTCCGGATATGTTGGCAGTAAATACGGTCTTCGGATTATCCGAACACGTAAGTACCTCGTACTACGTTTATACCGATTTACAAGACAAGGTTGGCTTCTAGCAAAGCGCCATGCCTACCCAATTCTCCAGAAATATTCTTACAGGAATATATAGATCTGTATCAAGCGTAGTATACCGTAGTATTGTGTATATCGGCCCAGTATCAGATAGTCACATGCTAGGGCTGGGGCTGGATAAGTGTATGCCCCGTCCGAAGCACATGTCGGATGTCTGGTAACTAGTCTCTATAATCGGATATGCATGACCTAGTCATAACATCCCGATGGTTGCGCAACACTTAAGAGCACTAGTACCGTATCCTGCGTGACATCATCTCCAATATGACTGAAGTGATACTTCCGTCTTGACATCACACACCCAATACACTACGACTCTCTGATAACCCAGAAGTGGTGTACGCAGAACCGGTTAAAGCCCTGTACCACCAAGACTAAAGTCTATTGATTATCGTAAGTATTAGCGATGCAAGTCTCAGGTTAAGACTATACACACCTACCCTGATTTCGGCCTCCCATAGACACATAGTCATAATACCAATGGGATTCCGAGGGGTCTATCCAGAGCGAAGCTGTTTCCCGTACCATCGGTGAAACACGACCTCCTATCGCACTTGCATAAGTATCCAATACTTATATATATGAGAATATGTCGTTGTGCCCTCACAACGCACACAAGTGCAATACTAGCCTATTCCGCATTATCGATGTCCTGTCTCGATAATACTCCGGCTAGGGATATTTAATGATTAATCCTTCGGGGATTGATACTGTCTCATATCATCTCAATCCAGGAACTAATCATATGGACCTCTCTTCATTTATACATTTATGGTGATTTAATCACAAATGATGAGAGTGCAATTTCCTTGTCACATAGTTAATTTATACAACAACACCGTGATCTGTACAAATAGTGACGCTATGGGTCATATTATCCAACACAACAATGGTATCTTGAGCTATTATCAAGCATGAAAAAGTTAAGGTTAAAATTGGGTAAACTCGATTTAGGCATGATTTGGTTGAATTGTTTGATGAAGTATGCTTGAATGAGGTTGAATTGAAGTTGTGTATGATCAATTTCATGAAATTGGATTGGATTCAATTTTCCCTAAATTTTGGGCATGATAAATTGGGTAAAATCAATTGAAGCATGATTTGATTAAATTGATTGATTAAGTATGCTTAAATGTTGTTGAATTAATGATGATTGGATCAATTTGAAGAAATTATGTTTGGAACAAATTTCCCCAATTTTTTATGTTGGCATAAAGTGACAAATTTGGGTAAACTTGATTTTGAGCATATTTTGTGAAATTGGATGAATGAGAATGCTTAAAGTATGTTTAATTAAGATTGATTGGATCAATTTGTTGAAATTTGTTTGGAACGAATTTCCCCAAATTGCTTATGTTGGCCGAAATTAAAGAACCCTAAATTTATTGGGTTTTTTTGTTTGTTTGATCATTGGATGACTTAAAACAATTGGGTAATGTTGTTTTGAAGTTCAATTTGATTGAATTTTGATTTGGAACATTTTTCCCAAATTAAAGTGGCTTGGCCGAATTCAATTGAATTTGAAATTCATTGTGTTTTTTGATTTTAATTCATTGGATGAATTGAATTGATTTGGGAAATGATGATTGTGGATTCAATTGGATTAAAACCGAATTGGATTGGAAAAACCCCTAATTGCCGAGAACAAAAGCATGTAAAATGGGTTTGATTTTAATAAATTGTGTTGGACACTATTTGTCATTAAAGTGCATGATTAAGTATGCTAATTGATGTTTTAGAAATATTAATTGGGTGGTTAATTGTGTATTACACTTAGGTTATTAATTATGGAATTAGAATTTTATAAGTTAATTAATTGGGCTTATTTTGGAAATTGGGCCTTAAGGTTGTGATTGGGCTTTTGGCTTTGTTGTACAAAGTTGAGTTTAGGCAAATTTGGTTGGATCCAATTGGGCCTAAAACCGCATCCATAAAGTCCAATTATGACTTAATGGACCTTAATTATTTAATTGGGCCTAATGGCCCAAAATTGATTTTTGGGCTTATGGGGTAACTCCCGGATTGGATTTTGGTTGTTCGGTTTGACCCGAGTTGACCAAAAGTCCACGCCTTATAGAAATTAATTAAAAGCCCATTGGACTTTAATTAAATAAACATTAGATGTTAATCGGGCTTCGAGACCCGTTGCGATTAAATTTGGAATTTAAGTCGTAAAGGTTCGTAATAAAAAGTGTAATATTCAATTTGGAATTGAATAGTGAATTAGAATTAAATGCGCATTAAATTGGATTTAATTATGTAGTTTAATTTAATTCGAGAATTCGTACTTTGAGTACTTATTCGCAAAACGAGTTTGACTCACGCAAAAATCAAATCGTTGTTTGAACATTGGATGATCACTAATTATCAGATTAATTAATTGGATTTGATTGATTGATAACATGCTTGTATGAATACATGGTTGCGATGCATGAATAATGTATATCGGATGGAGGATATTAGTCGGTGTGGGACAATTTTGGAAATTGTAATAAATTTGATTTATTAATTGGACCTGCGTGTCCAGCTTATCACCTCTACACTCTTGTATTCTCTTCTCACCTATTCCCCTCAATGTAAATGAGGTTTCTTTAGAAGTGTAGTGTAACGGGTAGGGTAGAAGAAGTAAAATACATGTGCTAGTTTTGGAGAGAGAAAATGAGAGATTTGATCTAGGATCAATGTAAAGTATCCATCCGCATATCATTATTATTTATTTCATATGCGCTTTATTATGTGTTTAGAATGCATGTTTAAGGGTGTATGATGATGAGACCTTAATAAAGATAATAAATTGGTAGCCAATTGCACGCGAAAAAACCCTCGCTCAATATCAAGTGTTTTTCCTTCCATTGAGTGATTCTTACTCAAGATCCGAGATTGGCATTGGGTTGTTGGCCAAAGTCAAGCCCTTGTCCGTCGAAGATGTGTTTGAATCATGAGAGTTTTGTTCCATATCGGTTGTCTTGTCCAAGTTGTGGTTTGTTGGCCAAAGTCAGACCACTTCTTGTCCATCGACATTGATTACGAAGCTTTCCATGGTCAATGGGTCACACTTGACTGGGATCACTAGGTTTGTTGTGCCAAAGCCAAGGCTTAGTTGATTCAGAGGAAAAGGTAGGTAATACATTGGATGTATTGGCATATATAAGATATATGTTTAGGATTTGGATATATCGCCTACTGGATTATAGGAATTGGATGGATCCAAATTGATCTTCGTCAGAGATCTACCTAGTTATTATCTACAACTTTGTTGGCCAAAGTCAAGATTGTGTGAGGATTGTTTAACGGGATCCTAGCCCACTAGGAAAGGACCCGGTTTCCCGAGTACTCGACAGAGGGTTTGGAGGCTCGCCGAGAAAAAAAATGGGTAGGGAGAAGGCATTGAATTTGCAATACTCGTTCAATTACTCGCCATACGCGCCCATTCAAATTATTTCGTCGTTAGATTAAAATGTTAGTTGGACTAATATTTAAATTGTTGTTTTTAATAAGCAGTTGGACTGTATTATATTTGATTATCTATAATTGGATTATATTAATCACTATATTTGAATATTAATTAATTTCGATTTACAGTTGATTTTATAATTGGATTATAGTAATCAATGTAATTTAGGTTAATTAATTTAAATTATATTTGATTATATAGTTGGACTATTATAATCATTATAATAAATAGTACCACAAATCGTTGATTAAAATAGTTGGACTATTAGAATCAAGATATAATTGAAAGATTCACATTTAAAACATAATCCTGGGGAAAATGTGGTTTAAATGTTTAATTTCAAATTGGGAATATAAAGTTTCAGGATGGTCCTGGAAATTAATAGGTTATTTTATTTGATAAAATAAATATATTAAGCTTGTAGCGCAAGGCGCACCTTAATTCGATATTCTAGAAACATGAGGCTTGGCAAAGGCTTCTGAGTGTTGAAACAGGCAAAGGCAAAAGGCATGCATTATAATCTTCTGGGAAGATAAATGACATATCCTAAGAAGGAATATAAGACGAGCAGGGCTGTGACTTCAAATATGATTGTCATAATGATGTTCACAACTAGTATTGAAATTGGATTTTAATACTTAGTGTGGTACATAAAATATATTGATGTTCAGAATCTGTTTTGAACAGGATTACTGACTTCAATAGAGATTTATCTGCGAATTGGAAACAGGACGAAAGTCGTCTGTTTTAACTGTAGATACATGAATTTAGGAACTACCTTCGGGTTAGTACTTAAATTTAGAGAAACAGTTATAATGTAGCTAGTTTGACTAGAAACATTATCTCTATATCGCGGTATAACCCGCTGCGGTGGTGTTTACCTTTATATTCTAGAACACTAAAGTGTTTCATTATATAAAGATGATATTGAGATAAACACATAGATGTGAATAACAGGATTTATATTTTTGAATTGAATAATATCTCAAAAATTATAACATGACAATAAATAGCTCAAACTGATTTGATCAGTTAAGAAACTTAATTGTGGTATAGTCAGGGACACACACTAAAACAAGAATCGTATATCCGCACTTTTGGAAGCGACGGCGTGGGTATAGGACTGATTTGATTCTATTCAAATAAAGTCTACGAATCTAGTCTATTTGGGGCAAAGTGCCAAAACCATATTTACTTGGTAAAAGTGTAAATGCCACCGATCTGTTAGCCCTAATTCATAGTGAAGTTAGTGGGCCCATGTCTAGCTAGGCTAGATATGGATATGAATATTTCATGACCTTTACGGATGTGGCATCGCGTATGGTTATGTGTTTCTTTTGAAACAACAATCAATCGGAAACTTTTAGAGTTTCGACAGGAAAATAGACAAATAGATCCGGCTAAAGTATTAAGCTGTCATGGTAAGACTGTAATGGAAAATACTTAAGCAATAAGTTTCTTGTTATATATGAAAGAGTTATGTATTCTTTCAAATAAGGACTCCTCCGGAATACGTCAGTTTGACGGTGTGTCCGAACGGATTAACCAAATTTTGTTAGACATTAATAAGGTTAATCACGAGTCGCTCTGAGCTACCATTTCCTTCAACGGATAAGCTTTAAACAGTGCAAGAAACTTATTTTGCATAAGGTTCCATAATAATCTGTTTGACAGATATCATATTAGATATGAACGGGATAGAAACCGGGTTTCTCATTCTTGATAATTTGGGTATGCTAGGCATATGTTTGGATGATACCAAACTAAGACCCAAATAGGATAAGTGCCAAATGTAGGTTATCCTAGGGATACCATAAGTATTGTACTTATACACCTCACAAGAGAACAATTAGATTGTACTCACCATACGGTTTTCCTGAGAGGAATACCAGTAATAGGCGAGAAAGAGTGGTAAGTGGGAGGATAATATTACCGATGGAAATCGGAGTAATACTGTTCAAGGCACTGAATCTTAATGGGAACATGAATAGTTCATCCAGGATGAGACTATTACCATAATCTTCGAATACACAAGAACCGCGTAGGACGGACAGAGTCAGAAAACAACCTGGGGTATGGGTTTCTGATCTGACCTCATAAA
>SKCR01032868.1:0-84552 GCA_019454045.1 Zanthoxylum bungeanum
CTTTGGCAAGACACCCCCACAGTTTCAGATATTTGTAGGAAGGTACATAACCTTTCCACAACTCATATGGTGTCTCGTCCAATCGTCTGTGAGGTAGCTTGTTCAGAACGTAGTTGGCGGAAAGCAAGGCTTCTCCCCATAAGTTCTGGGGTAAACTAGAGCTTGTCAACATGGCGTTTATCATTTCCTTCAATGTTCGATTTTTGCGCTCTCAACAATCCTGTTTTTTTGAGGCGAATAAGGAGCATTAGTTTCGTGAATAATTCCATGATTGGAACAATATTCACCAAATGGTGACTCATATTCACCACCTCTATCACTCATGATTCTTTTGATTTTCTTGCCAAGTTGATTCTCAACTTCATTCTTATAGTGTATAAAGTTATCAATAGCTTCATCTTTGCTCCTCAGCAAATACACATAACATAATCTTGTGTTATCATCGATAAAAGTGATGAAGTACTTTTTACCGCATCTTGTTTGCACAATATTCATATCACACACATCAGAGTGTACAAGTTCCAAGGGTTCAGAACTTCGTTCTATGGAATGAAATTATGTTCTATGTATTTTTGCTTCAATACATGCCTCACATTTATGTTGGTTATCAATTTAAAATTTAGGTATAAGGTCCATGTTAATTAGTTTACGCATTGTATCATAATTAACATGTCCTAACCTCCCATGTCATACATTTTATGACTCGATAATATAAGCGGAAGTTGTAGCTTTATTATTAGCACTGTGTCGATTGACAACCATTACATTGAACTTAAAAATGCCCTCAGTGATGTATCATTTTCCTACATAAACATCATTCTTGGTCAATACAAACTTATCAGAAACAAATACAAGCTTAAAACCATTCTTGCTAAGGATAGAGCCTGTGACCAAGTTCTTCCGAATATCAGGAACATGCATAACATTCTTCAATATAAGCTCATTTTCGGATGTCATCTTCAGAACCAATGTGCCTTGTCCAACCATTCTAGAGGTAGAAGAGTTTCCCATTGTTAGATGATTGCCACCATCGACCTTCTGATACGAGGAAAACATCTTGCTATCAGCACAAATATGACGAGTTCCAACCAAGTTGGCTTCTGTTACAACTGCTGAGAGGTTCATTTCTGAGATCCTATTAGTTATCTGCTCATCCTCAGTGACATGAGCCTCATTTTTCTCTTTCTTACCTTTGTCATGAGACTTCTTGTTTCTATAATCCTTTGGCATATGACCTCTTTTTCCACAGTTGTAGCACTTCCCCTTGAACTTCTTATTTGCTTGGGAAGAATCAGTTTCACTGTTCTTTCTCTTTTTGCTACCCTTTCCACCATCGACGATGTTGGCCTTAGACTCAATAGTCTTGTAGCTGGCCTTTTCGGACTTCTTGTTGTCCTCTTCGATCCTCAATCGAACTCCAAGGTCTTCAAGACTCATCTGCTTTTTTTTGTGTTTCAGATAGCTCCTGAAATCCTTCCATGATGGAGGCAACTTTTCAATGATTGTGGCAACTTGAAACGTCTCGCAGAGTTTCATTCATTCATCTAATATTTCATGAATGATCAATTGTAGTTCACCCAACTGAGACATTACCGTTCTTGAAGCTACCATTTTGTAGTCCAGGGGCCTACCCACTATAAATTTCTTTTGCCCGGCATCCTCTGTTTTGTATTTCTTCTCGAGAGATTCCCAAAAAATCTTCACATAAATCATGTCTTGGTATACATTGTACATGGTATTGTCAAGTCCTCCGAAGAGGTAGTTCCTGCACAAGAAATCACCTGACGACCATGTCTCTTCTCGCAGTTTCTTGGCTGTTTCAATTTCTCCTGCCACAGGACCCGGAGGATCTTTGAGATACTTAGCCAACTACAGTGTTGTCAGGTAAAACAACATTTTGCTCTGCCACTGTTTGATTTTGCTCCACCAAATTTATCCGATTTTTCTCCATGAGCGACCGGTACTGCGATATTTCTACTAGCCACGTGTAACTAGAAAAAACAACAGTAGTCTATTAGTCTACAAAAGACAAAATACACAACGATCAAATGTATGATCTTGTTTAAGTGATATACTAAGTATTCACATGTTGTTATATTGGAAAATAGTACCAAATAACACAAGTCCTTGAATTTACAACCAAGATTTCTTATGATAAATGAATAAGGAATATTCCCAGAAGACGAGGGGGGTCCGGAGTAACGACTTAAATCTCTGTCCACTTAGGCTCTTATCGCCTTTTTGATATAATATCCTTTAAACAATTTCTCAATAAAATATCTTAGACATTCAAACTTAGTATTACACTTCAATTCACAATACAATAATTAATATGTGTAGTTTTGTATGTGTATATGTGTATATATCAATCAAGCTTGGACATAATTACTTGTGCAAAGTTATACTTTTAATTCTCAACCAAGTATGCAACACATGATTAATTTTCAACTTTATCACTATGTGTATGCATGTGGTAATTGAACACCCTAATATTAACTTAAACCTATACTATCAAATTTATAACAATTCAGTATATGGTTTTCCTAAATTAATATTAATGTAAATCCTAATATTATTGTGTTATACACAACATTATCTCATTTAAATTTAAATGTAAGTTTTATGAGCCAACACGGCTATTGAATGTAACTTATAATTCAAATTACAATTCAAATCAAATAACTTCAACTTCACTGTTTCAATCAAATCCAAACATGCTTACAAATTCAAATGGTCACAATCATCAAATATACACCCTCCATCAACTAGATATTACTGTACTTAATAAATAAAAAATGAGTGACTATAATCATGGATTTTTAAGTCTCCCCAATTGGGGTGGTTATTAAGGTCTTCTTCGCGTAACAAGTTTGTTGTGGGTTTGTTGTGATATTACAATGGAATCGGCATCGAAAGGAAAAGAAGTGCTGTATTTCTCACAATTGTCTCTATAGGAAGATCGGAAGGGTCTCATATTGGACGAAGGGTTGGCTGATGCAACCATGACATGAGGCAATTTCTTCATTGTGGGTCGTTTCCTTAATAGCAAACCGACCCATTTTGACTCCATGCGTAACACTCTTGCATCCATCTGGAGACCGGTCAAAGGAGTGTGTGTCACATAAATGAAAAAAACAAGGTCAATTCCTATTCAAGTTCTTCCATGAACTTGATATGCTCAAGGTAATTAATGACGAACCGTGGACGTTTAATCAGAACGTCTTACTTATGACGAAACTGGAAGATTATTATCAGGCGTCTCCGATAGAATTGAACCATTTGGAGATATGGGTCCAAATTTTTGATCTTCCTATTGGGTTCAAAACTGATGTTACCTGTCAAGCAATAGGTAATTTTATTGGGAAGCACTTAGCCACATATGCTAAAAACTTGATAGAGGGTGGAAGAATTATCTAAGGATCAGGGTGGCTATTGATGTCAGATTACCGATTAAGAGAGGAATGAAACTTAAACGTAGAGGTGGTGATTGGTTATGGGTTTCTTTCAAGTATGAACGACTCCCGTCTTTCTGTTTCTATTGCGGTATCATTGGGCATTCAGATAAATTCTGTGAGATCTTATATGACAATCCCAGTCAACCGGACGAAAGGCAGTATGGGAGCTACCTGCGGGCCACTATTGGCCGTCAGTCTCAGGGGATTGGAAGGCCATGGCTGCGTGACACGGCAGGGGAAATCGTTGGTGGGGGGGAAACTCGAAATTGAAACAAATATGGAAATCGACATATCCCAAAAAAGAAACAGCCACATATCAAGGTAATATCTCAGCAAAGAATCGTCAAATAATGAACAGGAGAAAAATCAGGAAACCAACAACTTCTTACCAATAATTGATCGTAGAATTGATTCTACCCATAATGGATGCCTGCTTCAAAATGAAATGTCTCAGGCATTGAAGGGCCAGAATAATATTACCTTAAATAAGGAAGACTTTCACGCAAATGGCGGCCTCATTATGGATCCAAAAAGGCAACGATTTGAGGATACCATTTCGGAACACCAATCTAATGGATCAATAGTTTTGGATTGCCAGCCCATTACTATGGACCTGAAAAACTTGCTTCCGGCGGGACCTGTGGATCAGGCCCGCCCAATGAAATGTGTATCCTTAGTTGGAACTGTCGTGGGCTGGGCAACCCACGAACGGTTCGGGTTCTACTGGACTTAGTCCAGGTGCACAGGCACATGGTCATTTTTCTGATGGAAATAATGATCAAAACAGAGAAAGTGGATTTGGTTAGGAGAAAGCTGGGTTTTCAAGGAATATGGGTAGTGGAAGAAGAGGGTCATGGCGATGGTCTTGCTTTATTGTGGAAGGAAGCCTCGTGGGTATCAATTGTGTCATCTGCACAAAACTTCATTGATGCTAAGGTGTCTATTTCAGATCTCCC
The DNA here is from genome assembly GCA_019454045.1 of Zanthoxylum bungeanum. Lineage (NCBI taxonomy): Eukaryota > Viridiplantae > Streptophyta > Magnoliopsida > Sapindales > Rutaceae > Zanthoxylum > Zanthoxylum bungeanum. Next base: position 4,412 of record SKCR01032868.1, read on the forward strand.
CAAATGGCAATTTACAGGCTACTATGGCTACCCTGAAAGACACTGTCGCTGCCAATCTTGGGATCTACTTCGTTCGCTGCACCACACCTCACAAGAACCGTGGTGCTGCATTGGCGACTATAATGATATCCTCGAACCGACAAATAAGAGAGGAGGCAACCCTCAACCACGATGGTTGTTGGACGGGTTTAATTCATCAATATTAGACTGGGATCTTACGGAACTTCCTATGCGCGGCCATCAATTCACATGAGAGAGAGAGCGAGGTACCTGCCAATGGATTGAGTATAAATTGGATAGAGCTTTTGTGAACCCTGGTTGGGAAAATTGCTTTAATAATTCGGTGTTTTGTAACCTACCCATGATACAATCTGATCAATCGGTGATTTTCCTTCATCTTAAAATTTGGCAGGCTACAAAATACCCAAGAAGATTCCGCTTCGAGAATGCTTGGCTGAAGGAAGTGGGTTGTGGGGCAGTGGTAGAGAAGGCGTGGCATAAAATTGGGTGCTCATCAATTACAGATCGAATAAGGTCTTGCATGTCGTCACTTCAAGAGTGGGGAGATAAGTTAACTAGAGATTTCACAAGACGGTTGCGCACTTACCGCACCTTGATGGATAGATATATATGGAAACGTGGACCCTTTGCGATAAATCAGTATAACTTGACAGCAAAAGCGTATTCCACAGTCATCAGCCAGCAATAGGATTTTTGGAGGCAATGAGTGAAACTTTTCTGGTTTCAAGAGGGTGACTGCAATTCAAGATACTTTCACGTATATGCTTCGGCAAGGAAGAGAAAAAACTCTGTAGGTAAGCTGAGGGACTCACCTGGTGAGTGGCTTACTTGGGGGTCTGGATTAGAAAACCATATTGTGGAGTATTTTGAGAATCTCTTTATATCTCAGACGGGTGATGGGGATGAGATATTGGCTGGTATTCAGCCAAGGTTGAGTGCAGAGCAGAATGTCGGGTTAACAGCCCCATTTACCCCGGAGGAAGTCCAAACCGCATTATTCTCAATGCACCCTGACAAAAGCCTGGTCCGGATGGACTGAACCAAAATTTCTATATCATAAATTTTGGTGCATTGTAAGGAATGAGGTAACACATACCTGCTTGTAGATTTTGAACTGCTATAAACTACCAAACGGATTGAATAATACCTTCATAATCTTGCTGCTCAAAAAAGAAAACCTTGAACAGATTACTGATATGAACCCAATTGCTATGTGTAATATATTGTTCAAGATTGTGTCCAAGATGCTTGCCTCTCGCCTGAAGAGAGTATTATCTTCAGTTATATCCCATTTCCAAAGTGCGTTCCTGTCAGGTCGACTGATAACTGATAATAACATTGTAGCCTATGAGGTATTGCACCACCGGAGATGTAAGAGATAAGAGCGGACTGGGATGGCTGTATTAAAACTTGATATGAGTAAGGTGTATGACAGGATATAGTGGAAAAATCTCTACAGGCCATGCTTCGCAAACTTGGGTTCGTAAAGGCTTGGGTGGATTGGATTATGCTTTGTGTCGAGACAGTTCGATATACAATCATTCATGACGGGCGTGAATTGAGGCCTTTAATTCCCCATCGTGGCTTACGCCAAGGAGACCCACTCTCTTCTTACCTATTTATTATCTGCGCAGAGGGGTTGTCTTCAATCCTTCAACACAAAGTCAATGGTGGCTTAATCCATGGGTGTAAAATAAACCACAGAGCTCCCCCGATATCCCATTTATTTTTTGTTGATGACAACTTCCTGTTTTTTCAGGCAAATATGCAAGAGGCTGAGGCAGTAAGAGACTGCCTGAAATTCTATAAGGAGGCATCAGACCAGCAGATAAATTTCCAGAAATCAGCAGTCACGTTCAGTCGAAATACTTGTTCGACCACAAGATCTGACATTTGCGACCTCATGGGGGTTCAACATGTGGCAGATATGGGGGTCTACCTGGGACTTCCAATCTCAGTAGGGCGGAGTAAAAATCGGACGTTTGGCTATATCAAAGACAGATTATGGCGTCAAATTCAGGACCGGAAGGAAATATTTATGTCGAAAGCGGGGAAAGAAGTGCTCATTAAGTCCGTTCTCCAATCCATTCCTACTTATGCTATGGGCGTCTTCCTATTATCGACTCAATTCTGTGAGGAAATCGAACACATGATGAATAAATTTTGGTGGAAGTCCTCAAACAAAAACAGTTCTGGGATTTGTTGGCAAAGATGGGAAAGGTTATGCCTGCCAAAACAGGTTGGGGGCTTGGGATTTAGGAGGATTCAGGCTTTCAATTTAGCGCTCCTCGCCAAAGAAGGATGGTGCATCTTACAACAACCTTTGTCACTGGCAGCGTTGGTCTTAAAGGCTCGATATTTTCCTCACTGCAACTTTCTTAAGGCAGAATTGGGCAGCAATCCCAGTTATGTGTGGCGCAGCATCCTAGCCGGTAGGAAAATTTTGGAGTCCGGAATATCTTGGAAAGTTGGAAATAGTGAGTTGATCAATATTTGGGATGATAAATGGTTTCCTGACAACTCCAATCCATTCGTGTCGACGATGAGGGCAGAGGATGAATCAATCCAGTTGGTGAGCAAATTAATGGATGAAGAGAAAGGCTGGGACATAAGAATGGTGTCACAGATTTTTAATGTACGGGGTCAATCTCTCATCCTCTCCATCCCGCACAATAGTGCCCCCGTGGCTGATAGGTAGTTCTGGAACAGTGAGAAGACTGGTCTATATTTAGTAAAATCTGGGTACAAACAGGCAATATAGCAACAACACCTCCTCGCTAATCAAATTCAAGGTATCAACTGGAAACTACTATGGAAGATGAAGCTCCCTCAAAAAGTTAAGCATTGTGTGTGGTGTATCTTCTCCCAGACCCTCCATACGGTGGACAACCTTCTAAGGAAACATGCTGCCGTATATCAACACTGCCCAATCTGTGATGCTTATGGTGAGTCTGAAGACCACACCTTATTGTCTTGTGAATATGCTCAAGAATGCTGGAAGATTTTCTTAAGTGGTCAAGAGGTGGTTCTAACAGGTTGTCTAGTGAACTGGTTCACATCCTTTATATGTGGGTTGCCTACGGATATTTTTACAGGCTGTTGTACCCTTCTGTGGAGGCTGTGCAGACATAGAAACGATGTATTATGGCGAAAGGTGAAAGAAAGGCCAGCCCAGATAGTTCAGTCAGCAGCAGAGTTCCTAATACAATGGTACGATGCTCACAATTTGAAGAGGAAACTGTTCCCAATTGCTCCTAGAGTCGAGGACAACAGTTGGAAGAAACCGGCAATAGGAACCCTGAAATGTAATGTCGACGCTGCAGTGTTTGTAGACGAAGGGTACAGTTCCTATGGCTTTTTGATCAGGGACCATAACGACTCGTGCATCTCAGCAGTTCATGCAGGCATGAGAGGGGCTATGGAGCCAAGATTGGCTGAGGTAATAGGTGTCCGAGAAGCTCTAAGTTGGCTGAAATCCAAGGGCTTTTCCCAGGTCTCTGTGGAAACTGATTGTCAGGAACTGGTCAATAGTTTTTATAGCAATAAGGAGGATTGTTCTTATTTTCATGATATTATTGTTGATTGTCAAAATGTGTTACGCTCAATGGAAGCTATTTCCCTAGCGTTTGTAAAGCGTTCAGCGAATTCCGCTGCTAATGTTCTTACGAGAGCGGTTGTTTCAATGGCTATATGCGGAGAGTGAGATTGTCCACCATCCTTTTTATATGATGTACTATGCTCTAATCTCTGAATAAAATCCAGTATTTCCATTTCAAATAATAATAATAATAATAATTTTATAATTTTATTTGTAGTTAGATCGATTTTGAATATTTTAGCAACTTCCATATAAATTAAAAGTCGCAACTTTTCAAGTTTCTAAACATCTTCTTAATGAAACTAACTTACAGCATCTTATGACAATTAATAATTTAATGTTTCAAAAGTGATTAAATTTAAAAAGTAAATTGAGTGCACTTTAGGAAGTTGAAGGGTCACAGACCTTCAAATGAGTGTGTATCAATTTGTGCACTGTAATATATGATAGAATTTGGTTTTGAATGATAAATCAAAATAAAAAAAGGGAGTTCTTTTTTCCTCAAAAATGACGCCACTGTAATAACCATTTTGCTTAATTTTTTCTTGAATTGCAAAGGACATGGAGGCATACTGGAAGAACAAAATACATCATGATAAAGAATTGAATGGTCACAATGCAACGTGATGCAATTTTTATTTTTTATTTTTAAATTCCATGAAAATGACGAATCTCATTATTTCACATCAAATTTTGATTTTTTTTTCAACAAAAATGAATTACACTTTGTCAGTTTAAAGTCATGTTCTATTTGTTTTTTCCAATATTTCTTTCCAGATTGCATATCACAATGAGATGTGTATGCGTGAATCATGGGAACAAATTATATTTTACAACATAATTTTTTTTAATAAGTTCTTAAGATTGTTAGTAATAAAGTGTTGTAAATCTAATTTGGCATGCATCAATCAATCAAAATCTCAATTATAAAACATAAACATGAAACATGAGAAACAAGAGAAATGTGTTAAAGAAAATAATTATCTTAAACCAAACCGAGATGACTCTTTGTCCTTAAGAATTTATTAGCCCTGCATCGGCGCTCTACGGATAGTTTTGTGGTTAACGTTCTCCCAGGGTTACTTGGTTGCTTCTTGTAGAAGGGGTACTCTTTCCACAAGAACTTAAACAAGGAAAATGGAGGAAACTCTCTTGACTATGAACTTGACTCTCTAACTTTAAAGAATGTTGGAAATATTGTATGTCTTAGATGAATCCAATGCCTCCTAAGGGAAAAAACTTTGGTGCAACAGTGGTACCACGTCATCCATACAACAAGCCAATCACATTTGCCACACGTTGTTAAAAAGTAAAAAAACAACTAAAAAATAGGAAGAAAATTAAACATGTTATTTTTTAATTGGTTGGTGGTACCACGTCATCCATACCACTGTTGCACCAAAGATTTACTCCCCCTAAGGGTTATACCATTTTCTAATACCTTTAAAAGCCTAGAGATATATCATTTGAATTTAGATGATATGTCCCTTCACATTTGTGTCTTTCCCACAAGGCACTTCTAAGGGACATATCTTTCCCTATACATAAATTATTTATTAAGAGAATTTACAACAAGGTAAACTGGGAAGGAGGTTTGTGGTAGAAAATATGAGCAGTTGCTTATTGTGTTTGTGAATTAAATCAGCGTGAAGAAAAACAACATTGCTTATGTACGGTGGTCTAAAAATGGGCATACATTCTAAGACTGATAAAAAGGAAAGTTAAAATGTTTGGTAAAAATTTATGCAAGAAGAAAAACACGTTAAGTAGATAATGACAATGTTTAGTATTGTGGTTTGATTTTTGATGATTGTATTTTGATCAAATTAAATTTAACTATAAAAAATTATGAGAATTTTACCAGATTAGAGATCTTTTTGACTGTTACTCATCATCAAAATATTAAAAAAGAACATCACAATTATTTTTTTAACATAAGAAAAAATTATACATCAATATTTATGAACTATCATATGTTTAGTATAATTTTTTAATCGCAATACCAATAACAATTTAAATAGCGGTTTGGCACACTTCACTTGCCCAAATCATAATAAAAGTGGCTAGGACTAAAAGTCGCCTTTGAAAAAGAGTTTTGCAACTTAAAATGTGTAAAAAAAACTTGAAAAATACCAAAAGCATACTCTATCAAAACATGCTGTCTGATATGACCAAATAGCAATGAGATCATAAGAAAATCCGACTAGGGATTTCGTACCACTCAATACAGGATTTAGTAAGATTTTTCATTCCAAATCCCTACTAACAACCTAAAAAATCAAGAATCCCAATTAGTTTTTCAGAGCTCAAACCATTCGATCTGGGAATCGGGATAATTTTTATCTTGATTCAAAAACAAATATGAAAACGAATATAGAATTGCCTCAAATGAACTGCAAGATCAAAGTCTCATCATTCAACAAGAACATGGAGAATTTTATTGCAAGCAAACATAGAAGGGGAGTTTTAAGTTTGATTGTCTCGTATTTATTGGAAAATGGACAGTAAATGACAACCAAGTAGTAATAACGTTGACATACTGACGCAAATACACAAAAAAAAAAAAAAAAAACCAGCTTCCAGAACATTCTGCATCAATTGACAGATTCACTTAGTTTAGCAATGGCTACATGACACACTAAGATAGGTTATGGAATGGTGCGCTGGTAGAGAGGCAAAGCTCCCAAAGCCTCACGTTCTGCACTTTCCCTCTTCACCTGCAAAACACAAGCAACAAGACATTTTAGCAGAATTTAACGGCTTGGATTTCCAATAAAGATGAAGCCAAACTTTCATTAAACACGCGATGTTCATTCATTAGTCATAGCTTAGGAATTCTTCCTTTTTACTTTTAATCTGTTCTGTTATACTCTGGTAAGATAAACTTACTAAAGGTACATTGTTAGGGACTGAAAACTGTTGTCTTAATTTCAATTGACACACTGGAAATGGAATGCAAGTATGCTTGACAACCAACTTAAGCACCGAATAATCCTGAAATATATCTATAGAAATATTCAAATGGAACCTTTTGATTTTTGAATTCTATGTAATGGTTACATGTTAAAGAAGCTTCAACTACAACTGCAAATATGATTGATAACAAACTAATGCAAATCAAATAGTCATATTTACTTGAACAAACAAGTAGAAAAACAACATATAATGCTTATCAACATCTAGTAATCTGAAAAAGGATGCATAATAGTATATATGTTTTGGAAACACTTACAAGAGCCAGCATATTTTGCAGGTAGCTTCTAAATGGTGTCTGCATAGCCTGAAATATTGCAAACAACACCTATAAGAACCCATTGAAACTCAACTGCTACTCAAATACTTGCTTTAACTAAATATACAAGCGAAAGCCAAGATGGCAAGACGTATCACTTAAATCAATAGTATTATAACTAGAGACGGCAACGGGCCAGGTATGATATAGGGATGTCAATTCCCGTACCCGTACCCTCCTCGTTCAATCAATGGGTATGAAAATTATCCCCTTACCTGCCCCTTACGTACTGAGCCTCTTGTGTGAACAGAGATTTTACATCTATTTAAACAGGGATGTCTCCGTATCCGACTCGTCCAACCAATGAGTATATAAAATTATCCCCTTACATAATCCTAATTACAGGGCCCTGCGGCCCCATCCCGACGGGGATTTTCCCTAATTATAACCAAGCCATACACAAATTGCCACAAAATTCTAAAATTATCATATCATCAACTGTCACTACATGTCTACATAGTACATACACATTTAAGATCTAATATATTCGCCAAGAAACCCCATATTTTACAAACCAGTAAACAACTACTTGCTTAGTAACAAAATCGAAATTTTGAAATTTCATCAGTGACGAAACAAATACCTGAAGATCTTCAGGGAGGTACTCGTGCTTCATGGAGAGGTCAATAGCGCGTTTGAGACGCTGGTGACGGGCGTCAACGATCTCGCGTGGCAACCGATTGAGCGCCTCCTTGATATCCAAATCCTCATACGGATCGTACAGATCGTCGTAACGAAGCCCTGCTTATGGTCGATTCAATCAAATACGAACACATGTTACACAGATGATATATAAGATTTAGGGTTTCAAAAAAACGCTAACCGTATCTGCGTAGGCGTTTCGTTACAGATTTCATGTGCTGAGCTGCTAACCAGTTCTTCTTTGGATCTATAAGTGCCTGTAAAAACGACGCCATTTTTGGTTCGCTCGCTTTGAAACGCTGCTCAGAATTGGTTGTTATTTCTCTCTCAGAAGATTTTGGTGATATCTTTTGTTGTTCACATAACACCGCGACGTTTCTGTCGTCTATTCGATGGTTTATTAGCCTTTTACCAAGGCCCATACTGCTCAAAAATCCCCGCGAGGTTGGGCCCGATATATTAGAGAGGATAAGAATATAATTTTGCATACGCGGGTTGAGTACGGGTATTGGAATCTCCGTTTAAATTAGGATCCGTACTGGATATTCGGGGGCCCAATACGTTAGGTGCGGGTAATGAGACAATTTCTGTAACCATTGAATGAACATGACATGTATATGTATTGATATCCCGGTACCTTACCCGATCTGTTACCATCCCTAACCTCTTCTCAGTCGCGCGACTCATTAGTATATTAAACGATAAATTTATTATTTGATATTAAACATAAACTCAAAATATTACTGTTACATTTAAAAAATTAAAAAAAAAAAAAAAAAAAAAAAAAACTCGGAATACTACAATGATATTATTAAAAAAAAAGCCGGTGTGATTAATTATGTGTTTTCAACAATTTGAAGGTGGTGCATGCATAATTTTCCCAATAGAAACTATAAATGATTGAAAATAATTGTTTGACAATTTGTGACTTTTTTAAATATTCAATGATTGTTATGGCCAAAAATAAATTTGTCAAGACAATATTCAAAACCTAGTAAATCAAAATAACAAGGTGTACTTCCAATGGAGTAAAATATTCAGTCAATCGCGATTTGAGTTTTGAGACCTTGTTTTTAAGGTCTAAGGTTCAAGCCATCTGCATAAAAAGGAAGGAGTTTGAGCTTGAGCTGACATAATTATTCTGAAAATCAATCCAAACAACCCAAAGATCTCATTCACCAAAATCTTCACAAACAGGAAGGAGTTTTGAATGCACAGCTGCTTCCAATTATCAACCTGTAACCAAAACAAAATCATAAAATTTACTACATTTCATAAGTCGTTGAATATCCAGCTCTAAGTCGTTGGATTCTCTTACCATTGAAGAGTGTTTTGTGAGAACAAATAAATACTATATATTACTACTTGAATAGAATTTATAAGTATTACAAAACTTGTACAAAAAAAACCTCACACACTAACTACACTCTCTAGGTTCTTTTACTTGGAACTTACACTCTAAGCTTTCTTATGGATTCAACAATTCTCCCCCTCCAGCTGCATCCAAAACGATTGTCATCTGACAGCTATCCCGACTATGTCTCTGCATAGCTCTGGTTTGTCCCGATTGACCATATTTGTTGACATGTAGGTTGTGTCTCTGTACAACACACTTCACTGTGTCTCTACACAGTACTCTTCTGCTATGTATTCACTATGTCTCTGCACAGTACTCTTCTCCTGTGTCTCTACATAGCACAGTTCCGCTCTCATATTTCTTCACCCATTTGTTGGGTTCAATTATATGAACTTGGTTCAGTGCAAAATTAAGTTTTGTGTTGAACTTGTTACAAATGGTGATTAGTAATTATTAAATAATAATTTAAATGTAACCAAATTTTAACCGTGCATTATTATTAAAAACACTCATAAAATACAATTATGAAATATGTACTACAACCGATCAACTCAATAATGGATCCAAATTTCAAATAAACTCAAATTATGAGGAATATTCTTTAAACTACACACCTTTCGTTTATGGGTTGACATGTTAATGTATAAAAATACAACATTCAAAATGCTTGCTTAATATTCCCAACTTGTCATTATCAGGAGACTTTGAATCAAATATTATTTGGCAATTAAGCAGTAAACAAGTACATGATGATCCTTATATATATATATAGGACTTGTTAAATTAAGTACATTGATTAAGAAATAAACCATACTTGAAAGCAACTAATTAGTTTGCTTTATTTAGTTCATCAAATACACTGTATATAGCTTAAGCACTTAGTAGTATATATTAGGCTGGCTGTTAGCAAAATCGAATCCTTTGTACTCTAGCTACCACAGAATATGATCAAAACTATCTCAAGCATCTCTTTAATTTTCTTTTTTCCCAGTTACAACAGATATAAAACGGTGAACCTTGGTGCAACAATAAAAGTTGTCCATTGTGACCCGGCATCAATTATTTGAATCTTGGAAATAATCTTTGTATTACATATGTCCTTCCGAAATTTCGTAATAGCGGGAACCTTCGTACATTGGACTATTCTCTTTTAATTAGAAAAGATATATAAGTGAGTTGAATAGAAAATATTTTAAAATTTGGAAGCCATTGGCGTGACATGTTAGAATTAATGGGACAAAACATGCAATATATTTGTAATTAAACAGGAGAATTTTTTCTGAGGAAGATTCCATTTGGTGGTATTTTGGAATTATACTAAAAATACCAATCTTGATCAACTTGTCTTAATACCCCTTTTAATAATTCATTGATATGTGACGTTCAAAAATACTAAAAATTTATAAATAAATATTAATATAAGGTTTTTAATCCTAGAAATTCAATCATATGCTATAAAGGGTCAACCGACAGACAGTAAACAAAGTTTATTTTTCGTCTATGAATATAAAACAAATTTATTAATATAATCCTAATTAAAGTCATTGATCATGAAGTTAACACCTCAAAATTTCAAATAATATTGGACAAAAGTTATGTAAAGTTAAATTTTCATTTCGGTTAGGTATCGATCAAATTCTAGTTGATCCTCGCATTCTTAAAATTGACTCAAAATATTCATGTCGTTATTTTGGTAATTTTTTTAAATTAATCCCATAAATTCAACATGAAAATATACCACCACTCATCATATAAATAATTTATGATTCAAAAAATAGAGCAATATATAAAGACTAAAAATAGATAAAAACATGGATATAAAATCATCATCAAAATAATATTGATTTCATGTTTTTATTTATTTTTTTTATTTGCTAAAGGTGATGTGAATTTATTACCAACGAATATATATATATAATTAAAATATATAGATAGATGCTTAACCTAAGGGACTGTATATGAATTTATCTCTATATAATAAGGTCATCTTACAGAAAGAATGGTTAGGGTTTTGCTGGCTCTAATAAGATGTGGAAACTGGAGAAGCATGATCAAATTGATTAGCAAATACCAAGAAGTTAATTAATAAGGTGAATCAATCACACATCGTGCAGACAATTTAATTTTACTAGGGCTTCATGCCACCCACTAAGATGCATGTACCAAAAATAACATCAAGAAATATATATAGTTCTAAATAAAGTATATATATGAAACTATATAATAAAATTTTAAAAATAAAAGATTAATAATGAAGTATCTGACTGTGGAAACTGAAGATTTTCTCCGGGGCTATGGGGATTTCGTACACATGGGACATGGGATTTTGATTGATCCACAGATCCAAAATATTAATGTTGAGTTTGAATTGGGAAAGTTTTTTTAATTTATTTTTTTATAATTATTATCAAAATTGTGAACAAAAATCATATCATGATATGTGTCTTGGAGACTTCAATTAATATATATATATATATATATATATATATATATATATATATATATATATATATATATTGAGAATCAAGAAACATAAAATAAATATTACGTTAGGTAAAAGCCACATGCATATTCATGCAATGCATGGTGAAGCAAGATCTTTCAGGATCTTTTGTGTTTGTGTTTATATGGCTGTTTTTTTACTTTGGAAACCCCAATATATAAGTAATGTTTTGGGAAGTTGTCACTTTTTTGTTTTATTTACAAATGCTATCTCATTTGTTTGATGTCATATGTATTCCATTTAAGTTTTGGATTCAATTTTTCATAATAGCGTAAGTGAATCAAGAAGTCTTCACACATGGTTCTATTAACTTACGAGTCTTTTTCTTATAATTATCGGACATGGTCTATCTCATTCTTCGGGGTCTTGTTCTCATCCCTTTTGAGGTATAGTCAATATTAATCCGCCAAGCGAAAATTAGTCTGTATAAATATAATATCAGCGTTCAAAGTATCTTTTTCTTTACAATGAAATGATAAAATATATAAGGAAGACACATATACTTTATAAAAATTAAAAGATGACACTTGTATTGAGTTGGTATTTATGAAAAAAAATTAATCATTTGAGTTTCGTATCATTATTGGAATGTAACTTTTCTATAAATCAATTGATATTGTAAAAAATATATGTTAAGGGAACATTATTATGAAAACAATGTAAAATGAATATTATTATGGAAATAATATTAAGGAAATATTATCTCTTTATTATGAAATCAATCTTTAAGATAGAATTATAATATCTTCAGAATTTGTGATTTTATTGTATTTCTCTATTATATGGAGATTTCCTATATTCATTATTATTCATAATAATATGATTCCTTTTTTATTTTGCTTTTTTATGTAGCCTATATAAAACTCATATCATTGTAAATTCATATAGAGTAAATTCAAAACTTTCTTTCATTTAACATAATATCAGACACTAGGTTTTGATTTTTATAGTTTCACTCTCTCTAATTCTCATCGGCGCATGGGGGATCACAACTACCATCATTGCGTGACCATTACGCGCTACCTTGCCTCGCCACCTTGTCCGATGTCTTGTCTGTACCACCATCCATCCAAACAAGTTGCATCATCTTCGGCGTCCAATGCTCTTCATAGTATTATTATTATCCATCCTTATCTCAATCGCAACATTCAATTAAATCTCACCCCTCTCATCTTTCAATTAAAATCTATTTTTTCTTTTTGTTAAACTTTACAACCATGAATTAGATGTTCAGTACGTTTTAAGCTTTCTATGCTGAATTATTGGGGTAGAAAGTGAAGGATTCGTTCATTTCTACTGCCACCATTTTTGGATAACCTCACCCACTGCGCTTATTCCAGCTCTTTTGGATAACCTCACTCATGTGTGGGTTTTTGGGCTTTTACTTCGGCTCTTTGTTGGGATTTCACTCTCTCTCAGGCTTCGACAATCTGTCGGGATTTCACTCTTGACACACTAACAAAGTGGTTCTTTACTCCCAAATATAAGAGTGTCGAAGTAATAAAATAATCTGGTAAGTTCGGGGTAGATCCACAATGAATAAATTTAATATGATAAAATAATAATCTAACTAATAAAATAAAATACTATGGTTAGGGGATCTACTCTTAATATTGAAAATATAAATAATTTTTACTTTTTTTTTTTATAAAATATAGATTATAATTATTTCACAATCAATTTATTTCATTATTATCATGTATTAATTATGCCAACACATGTAATTCGTTCTGAGGATAAATAGTCATGCCAATGTACTAAGTATGTCAAAATATATAAAACCAGTCATAAAGACGGTGATAATATTTGTCTATACCAAGTCCAGTTAGGTACTCAATTATGCCAAATATATAAAACCAGCCATATAGGGGGAATCGTATTGTCTATAATTAATACAAATTTTTTAATAGTCCACTATCTCTCATTTATGAGATTCAAGTAATATTTGTGTCAATTAGGGACTACAGCTAGTCAAGAGTCCTCAATAAATTGAAAAGAATATGAATTTTAGTTAATAAATTATCACAATTTATAAAAATATAATATAGATAAAAATCACATATATTTTCATACCACTAGTTTCACTCTTTACCCCAGCATGATACAAATTAGCAAAACAAAATATAAATAAAAACACTCATAATTTTATTAATAAAAGAAAAATAAATTACAAATTAAAAAATGCACAAAAGAGCTCATCCCACGAAATCTCAAGAAAGATCCATGAGAATTTTGCTAAGGAAAATGAGAGGTGAACACCTCTATTTATACCAAGAGATGCTCACCTCTTGCTTTGCAAATTACAAAGTCTTGTAATTTGTAAGATTTGAAAGATCCATTTGCAAAGTCTTGCAATTTGCAAGATTGAAAGATGTCAATCCACCTCGGTGGATTGACAATTATATATTTTTTTAAATTCTTTTATACTTTTGTTTTTTTTTTCTTTTTTCATACTTTTGTCTTTTTATAATTTGGTTTCTATTCTTTTGTCTTTTGTCTTTTGTCTTTTGTCTTTTTTATTTTATTTTTTTTATAATAATATGCTTATATATATATATATATATATATAAAATATTAAAATACATGTGTGGCTTAATACATTATAAGCTCATTTTGTTGTCAATCTAAACACGGTGAATATTTTCCAAGTTCGATTTGAATCTAGTTGTCATGCTTTTTTAGGATTTATGGGTCCTGTAGTTCATATTTCATATCCATTTTTCCCGTTGAGCTTCCAAAGCAGTATTTTACTTACACAAAAAATAAAAATTATAATAAAAATATATAAAACATAAATTTAATTATTATTTCACAAATGTCCGAAATTAAGAGGATTAATGAAACTACAAGTATAAAATGATTAATTTTTCTTTTAATAAATGTGTATTTTGTAGTGTTCATCGCACTCCCAACCAGCTTATTATTAGTCCATAGTAATTTAAATGAAAACTAAAAAGAAAAAAATTCTTATCCAAATTAGTAATTGTTTTCTTTCTTTTTAAATTATCAAATAAGTAAATCCTCTGTACATTTTACCATTTTTTCATACACACATGAGACAAAATATCAATCAATTTATTATGCCCACAATATTCATAGGTATTGTTGAAAAAAGAATAATATTTTTCTCTTAAAGTTATATCATATATAATTTACACATTTTTGACAATGATAGTTTATTTATATACAAAAAATATTTTTTTTGAATAATAAATCTTCAACCCTTGAAACGAGTTTTGGGTCAGTGACTCTCAAACCAGTTGGCTTTATGGCACTGGGTTTTAAGACACTCATACAGACGTAATTGCTCGGATCTCAGATGACAAAAAGAAAAGTGTCTGATTTTCTTAAACTTTCTCATTATTCCATTTAACGAGCTTTGAGTAAGTGACTCCCAAACCAACTGGTCTTACGGCACTAAGTGTCAAAACACCTTTATGGACTTAATTGCTCGAGTTAGAGGGGCCACGAAATCGAATTTTTTCACACTTTTTTCTTTTTTTTTTTAACTCAAGCTCTACCATTTTACGCGAACAATCACTGTTTGCTGAGACAAGATGTCTGGTTACTAAGTACAAGCTTGGTTAGTTTTCTTTTTTTATTTGTTTTTTTTTTTAAATAAAAACACAAACTCCATTACTTTTAGGTACTGCCTCCAACAAACTAGAGAACTGAATATTATAAAATTTTCACTTACAACCCATGATCAAATGTTACCATATATGTTGATAATACTTGTCAAATGAACATATGAAAATCAAATTTAAATAATTTTATAGAGAAATCACAAATTTAAATAATTTAAAAGGAAATGAATAAAAATAACTTGTTAAGAAATAACATAAAAATAAATTTTTTTTATTTTATTTTTTTACACACAAAACAAAATAATAATAATTTTTTTTAAAATAAAAATAAAAGCATTTTAGTCAACTATCCCTCCCCCAACCAAATTGATACATGTTCCCCAATGTCTGAATAAGAAGAAATAGAGTTTAGAAGATATCACTTGATTCGTGTGGTATTGACAATTGAATCTACAACACTGCTACTAAAAAGAAAGGTTATAGCTTAAAACAATAAAAAAAATATAATCAAAATAATAATTGAAATGTAGTTGTGATTATGGCTCACATATTCCTCTGGTTTTACGTCAAGTAACGACTTGAACGCCATTTATGGGTCGATGATATGCTTCCCATCAAATTTTCTTATAATTTTGATAAACATGGTCTTTTAAAGTCAGATTCCCGATACTATAATTTAGCAAAGTATTTTTTTTTTGTTTTTTTACAAAATACACAAAACAACAAAAAATATAAAATATTTTTTTTTAAAACAAAAAACAAAAACACACAAAGCAACACAAAAGTGAAAAAAATATAATAATATTAATTATTTCTCTATCTATTAAATTTTATTCCCCGGCAACGACGCCAAAAATTTGACATACTCACAAAGTGGTTATTTACTCCTAAGTATAAGAGTGTCGAAGTAATAAAATAACTCGGTAAGTATGGGGTCGATCCATATGAAATAAATTTAATAGGATAAAATAATAATTCAACTAATAAAATAAAATACTATGGTTATGAGATCCACTCTTTATATTTTATATAATATATAAATTATAAAATATAATTATTTCTCAATCAATTTATTTTATAATTATTAGATATTAATTATGTCAACACATGTAATTCGTTTTTGTCGATAATTAGTCTTGCCAAGGTACTAAATATGCCAAAACATATAAAACCAACCATATAGACGGTGATAACATTTGTCTATAACAAGTTCAGTTAGGTTCTCAATTATGCTAAATATATAAAATCAGTCATATATGTGAAACCGTATTGTCTATAATTAATCCAGATCTTTAATAGGTCACTCTCTCATTTATGAGATTCAAGTATTATCTGTGACAATCGAGGATTGTCTACAGTTAGTCAAAAGTCCTCAATAAACTGGAAAAAGTATGAACTTTATTTGATAAATTATCACAATTTATAAAATATAATATAAATAAAAATCACATATATTTTCATACCACCACCCTTTATCTCAGCATGATACAAATTAGTAGAACAATATATAAATAAAAACACTCATAATTTTATTATAAAAGAAAAATAAATTAAAACAAAAGAAAAAATACACATAAGAGCTCATCCCATAAAATTTGAAGAGAGATCCATGAGAATTTTACCGAGGAAAATGAGAAGTGAGCACCTCTATTTTTTGTTTTTATTGTTTTTGTTTTTGTTTTTTTTTTTTTATACTTTTGTCTTTTTATATTTTGTCTTTTTTATTCTTGTTTATATATATATATATATTAAAATACATGCGTGACTTAATACATTATAAACTCATTTTGTTACCAATCTAAACACGGTGAATATTTTTCAAGTCCGATTTGAATCTAGATGTCACGCTCTTTTAGGATTTCTGGGTCCTAGAGTTCATATCTATTTTTCCTGTTGAGTTTCTAAAGCATTATTTTACCTACACAATAAATAAAAATCATAATTAAAATATATAAAATATAAATTTAATTGTTATTTCACAAATGTGCTAAATTAAGAGGATTAATGAAACTATAAGTGTAAAATGATTAATTTTTCTTTTAATAAATGTGTAATTTTTAGTGTTCATCAACTCCATCTCGGGTTTCGGCTCTCTCTCAAGCTTCAAATCCATCCCTATTTCGGCTCTCTCGGGCTTCGGCTCTCTCTCGGTATTTCACTATCTCTCGAGCTTCGGCTCTCTGTCAGGATTTCACTTCATCTCAAGCTTCGGCTTTCTATCGGGATTTTACTATCTCTCGGACTTCGACCCTCTCTCGGGCTTCGGCGCTCTCTCGGACTTCGACTCTCTCTCGGGCTTCGGCGCTCTCTCAGGATTTCACTCTCTCTCGGGCTTCAGCTCTTTCTCGGGCTTTAGCTATCTCAGGCTTCGACAACATCTCAGGATTTCGCTCTCTCACGGGCTTCGACTCCCACTTGCGTTTCGGCTCCCCCTTCAAACTTCATCGGTTAAGGCTCCCTCTTGGGCTTTGGCTCCCCCAAGTTTCGTAGGTTAAACCTCATCAATTATCTTCAAGTTTCGAGCCTCCAAGTTTCAAGATTTCCAATTTCAAAACTCTGATCTCCGATTTCAAGATACAAACACAATCTTGTTCCTTCGTCACCAGCTTGAGTTTGAGGGGGGTGTTAATGAAATAATATTATGAAAATAATATTAAGGGAATATTATTATGGAAACGATATTAAGATAATATTATCTGTTTATTATGAAATCAATATTCAGGATAGAATTCTTAGTGTCTTTAAGATTTGTGATTTTATTATATTTCTAAAATTTCTATATTCATTATTATTGTACATAATTATAGGATTTCTTTCTTATTTTGCTTTTCTATGTTACATATATAAAGGTCATCTACATTGTAAATATAATATAGAATAAATTTAATATTTTCTTTCATTATCTAACAATACCTAATACTAACATATTTTTATTTGAAAGATTATGCTTACCGTTCAACAAATCCAAAATTTTAAATATAGAAGTTGAAAAACCTAACTTGTACTCAAAAAAAATATACATCTCAAGTGTTGATGATTGCCTTATATTTTTATTCTCAACTAATGTTGAATTTTTTTCTATTAACAGCGGTTACATGTATACAAGTTTAGTTTTGATATCAAATAAAAGTCCATGATTATAAATAATGCTTAAAAGACTATTTCATAAATTGAGAGTTGTCTTAAATTTATATTTATCAAATTAAGAATTATTTTCTACTGAGCGTGAGCGCTATTCTAAAGTAACTCAAGTGGTAAAAGAAAAAAATTAGAAGGTAAACAAATTTACATTGAAGTTATATGGTACCCACTATTTGGTAGAGAGTATTGATTGTGAGTATAAACTACTTTATAAATATTGCACTGATAATATAAGATAACTTATAAATTCAAATTGTTTCTTGGTTAAGAACCAATTTATCGGTTCACTGATTTCATTGATTTTGATCTTTTTTTTACATTCTGATTTTTAGGATTCATTCAAACTGGATTCATGATTGGTTTCGACCAGTTCAATTGGCTAATCTGATATGATTTTAAAAGAAAAATGGTTATAAATACACGCGTGACAAAAAATCATTAAAAACTCGGTATATGAGTCTAGAGATAATTTTATAATAGGAGCTTTAATTTGTCATGTTCTTGATACGTACGCTTATGTTTTAGAAATCATTTGATGCCGCTGACTAATCATCATCATCACATCATCGTCATTAATTACAAACAAGACATAAATTAACACATAATAAAGCTGGATAATTGATCTCTACAGCTTTTATATTTCTTCAAATAACTGCGGGCACGTGCCTTGTGGTTACTGGGTATTTAAACAAAATTAAAATAAAATCCTACAGCTTCATTGACAAATTTGATCCTGGACTTAGCAAATCCAAAATTATTTATCTAAAATTATTTCTAAACAATTCATCATTTGCATTAAGCTGTGCGGTGGAAGGAACAATCCTTTAGAGAGTAGAGACATCTCAATTATATTATTAATTGTTTAAGTTATTTAATTTTGTTTTTAAATTTATTTCTCAGCAGAATCTTGCCCTTTTCGTGCTAATTGATTAAATTATTCAAGTTAAAATATTAAGTCGGCAGCTAGTTGTCAATTACAACATTGAGTGATATTCATGGTACCTAATTACATGATTTTGAAGGTCGTGTCAATAATTTATTATTTACTTGATCATGAATTTGAATCCTAAAAATATTTTTATGTGGAAAAAATATTCGAATTTAAAAATAGATTCGATAAAAAATCAGTATAAAATTTTATAAATTAAGATTTTCTCATATTTGATATAGATTAGTAGATTATCCATATTTGATTTGGTGAGATTACTTCCCTCTCTAATGATGCTTATGGGTTTTTTTCTGCTATCATTTTTATTAAGTGTTGTAAGAACAATATAGGTATCTTTTGTATGAATTTATCTCATGCCGGTTCGGTGGCCTTGATCAGTGGCTGATTTTTACTTCTTATACTAGGTGCATTCATTTTCTTTGTAATGATTTGGTTGGAGGTTGATACTCTTTCCTTTCTCAGGTTTTCTTTTTGATTTTACTGATTAAGGTTTTAACGAGACCAATACCTTCTTTTTATTTATCTTTTAGACATCTTGCTTAGGTTATATTAAACGTTTTAGTTTTATTTAATAAATTTATCTCTTCGAGTATGGTTAGCCCACACAATATAGTGGAACCTTATATGCCAATTTTGTTGAGATTTAAGTTTCTGTTGTTGTGATGTTCCGTCAGATTATTATAAAAAAAATAAGGATTTTCCGAGTTTTTTATTAGCCAAATATGAGTTTGACATGGTTGGAAGTAGAACTGCCGGGTTGTTAAATTTTTTTTTTAATAATTATATTCTGTATTAGGGATGATAATCAAAAAGTCTTTATTGTAATTTTATATGAAAATATCGTCTTATATTCTGATCGATTTTTTGAATCAAATAAAAAATCATCTTGAATTACGATCGAAATTAAATCATCTTGAATCCAGTATCATTTGATTGGGGATCTCAAAATCCGACAAAACTTCGGGATTTTTCTATTTTTCTATCAATCATGAAGTGTAAAGGCGTAATTAATAATTATAGGAAAAAAATATGGATTTTCTACCCAATACTATTGATTATTAGATTATTGGCAATTAGTTTTGGAATGTATGTATGGCAAACACTTTTTGAAAAACATGCAATAACAAGGTTGACCCATGTTGTTCGAAAGAGACTTGGTCTGGTGGTGTAGGGTTTATGATCTCATCTTGAGGTCATGGATTTGAATCCAGAAAGTGTGTTTCTTGTAAGTGTCTGAGACAGTTGAGGGTTTTATTTGTTCCGCTTAAGCTCGAAATGAGTGGTTTGAAAGTTGAATTTCCAACGATTTCAAAAAAATAATAATAATAAATAAAAAAATAAGGTTGACCCATCATTGTTCATGTAATTATAAATCTATATATACACGCAATACACCCCTTGCTGAAATCAAACACCTAAAATTAAAATTCAAAAAAAAAAAAAAAAAAATCTAATAAATAATCACATTCTGAAGCCTGAAGGGACATAGAAAAACACAGACATTGTGTAACTCTCTGTCCATTCATAAACAGTCAAAGTAAAGAAATAGACATATCTCAGATACTGAGCTGTTCCTGCTCTCTATATTACTCATGAAAATTTTTCCAAGTTTCTTTAAATGAAAGCTTAAGGCCTCTCTTGGCCTTTTCTTTGCTTATATAACTTGCATTACATTACATGTAGACACAATAATATTACAACAACAGCAGCATTGAGTTGAGCTACTAGCAATGCAAATGGCTGCATCTGAAGCTTCATTCAGAATCAGCAGTGCACGTTTAGGCAGTTCAAGCATATGGAGAAACAACACTCTTGATGTTTTCTCAAGGTCTTCGCAAGAAGATACTTATGATGATGAAGAAGCATTGACATGGGCAGCCATTGAAAAACTACCCACTTATTTGCGTGTGCAAAGAGGGATGCTCACTGATTCTGGGGGCCAAGCAAGAGAGATTGATATCAAGAATCTTGGATTCATTGAAAGAAGGAATCTCATAGAGAGACTAGTTAAAATTGCTGAAGAAGATAATGAGAAGTTCTTGTTAAAGCTCAAAGACCGCATTGACAGGTATTTGTACTTCTTTTTAAGGCCATGTTAATGATGTATTTTTCTTTATATTCCATATTCATTTACAGGGTAGGGCTTGATATTCCTACAATTGAAGTTCGGTTTGAGCATTTAAATGTTGAAGCAGAAGCTTATATAGGAAGTAGAGCTTTACCAACAATCTTCAACTTTTGTGCTAACATGTTAGAGGTATATGGTTAGTTAAGTCTATGTAATTTTATTTCTTTTTTCGCGGGTGAAATGTTCTGAAGATTTGTTCTGTTTCTTTGTACAGGGTTTCTTGAATTACCTTCGCATTCTTCCTAGTAGAAAGAAACCATTAACAATTCTTCATGATGTTAGTGGAATCATCAAGCCTCGAAGGTGAATTTATATTCTTTATAAGCCCTTCAAAAGTTTTTAACATTCAATTGATCTCTATTTAACTAGTTTAGCTTCTTCTTTTTTTTTTTTTTGGCAGATTGACATTGCTATTAGGCCCTCCAAGCTCTGGAAAGACCACCTTGTTATTAGCTTTGGCTGGAAGGCTTGGAAAAGATTTGAAAGTAAGCAAGCAAGCAAATTTAATTATCTGCATATTCAATTGTTACTTTCTTTCTGATATTTTCATCTAATTATGTATCATGGCCACTAATGAAAATTCAGTTTTCGGGGAGAGTCACATACAATGGACATGGGATGGCAGAGTTTGTGCCGCAAAGGACATCAGCTTATATAAGCCAAAATGATCTTCATATAGGAGAAATGACAGTGAGGGAGACGCTGGCGTTTTCAGCAAGATGTCAAGGAGTTGGACCCCGTTATGGTCAGTTAATTTTAGTCTATTGTACTTATTAATTAACTTTGCATATACAAAATTAAACCAATGATTCTGTGTTTGCAGAGGTGTTGCAAGAACTATCTAGAAGAGAAAAGGCTGCAAATATCAAGCCAGATCCTGATATTGATCTTTACATGAAGGTGAGATGATCATTTTTTTTTTTGAATTAGTACCTTCAAAGTTTCTGTCATGGTACTTTTTTCTTTTAATTTATTTACTAATTAGTGGTTACTACTAACTAATTTTGCAGGCAGCAGCATTAGAAGGGCAGGAGGAAAATGTAGTTACAGATTATGTTCTCAAGGTCCCTAGAGATTTGAAATCTTAATTCTTTGTAGTTAAATTAGTAAATATAATTTGCTTCAAGTTGAAAATGTTCAAGATGGCTTCTTGAATTTTAAAAAGTGCAGATTTTGGGACTAGAAGTGTGCGCGGATACAATGGTGGGAGATGAAATGCTGAGAGGAATCTCTGGGGGGCAAAGGAAGCGTCTCACTACAGGGGAGATGCTTGTAGGGCCTGCAAGAGCACTTTTCATGGATGAAATATCTACTGGTCTTGACAGTTCAACAACTTACCAAATAGTAAACGCTTTGAGACAGTCCATTCATATTTTTGATGGAACTGCTGTCATCTCTCTTCTACAGCCAGCACCGGAAACTTATGATCTGTTCGATGACATAATTCTTCTCTCTGATGGGCAAGTTGTTTATCAAGGTCCCCGTGAAAATGTGCTCGAATTCTTTGAATCCATGGGCTTCAAGTGCCCTGAGAGGAAAGGAATTGCTGACTTTTTACAAGAGGTAAGCTCAGTATTTGAAAATAAGTTCTACTTTTGTATACTCTTATCAATCTTTAAAACTATTCTCTTGTGGGGTTGCTAAATAGGTGACTTCAAGGAAAGATCAAGAGCAATACTGGGCAAATAGAGATGAACCTTATAGCTTTGTTACTGCCAAGGAATTTGCTGAAGCATTTCAATCATTTCACATTGGTCGAAACATAGGTGATGAGCTTGCTACTCCGTTTGACAAATCCAAAAACCACCCCACTGCTCTAACAACTAAGAAGTATGGTGCTAGCAAGAAGGAACTATTGAAAGCGTGCTTCGAAAGAGAATATTTGCTCATGAAGAGGAACTCATTCGTCTACTTCTTTAAAATGTTTCAGGTGAGTAGCATTTAAGCATTTAAGCTTCTTGAATACCATGGAATTGCAAAAGAGAGAATTTTGCAACATCATTTACTTTGGTTTTTCAAATTTCAGATATTTTTTGCGGCTTCTGTGACAATGACTTTGTTTCTGAGAACTGAGATGCACCAGGACACAGTAGAAGATGGTGGGGTTTATATGGGTGCTGTGTACTTTGCTATGATCACAATAATGTTTAATGGATTCTCAGAGCTTTCCATGACTATCATGAAACTTCCCGTCTTTTACAAGCAAAGGGACTTTCTCTTTTTTCCTTCATGGGCATACTCTTTACCTACATGGATCCTTAAGATACCAATAACCTTTATTGAAGTTGGCATTTGGGTGTTCATGACTTACTATGTAGTAGGCTTTGATTCCAACATTGAAAGGTATGTAAAAACGATCACTTAACTTCTTCAAGTTTAACCTTTTCGGTTTCTATAACTTGACAAATTTCTCAATTTACAGGTTTTTGAAGCAGTACTTTTTACTCCTATGTGTAAATCAGATGGCTTCGGGACTGTTTCGATTAATGGGTGCACTTGGAAGGAATATAATTGTAGCAAACACATTTGGTTCATGTGCTTTACTTACAGTCCTGGTTATGGGTGGATTTATCTTATCAAGAGGTGGATGAATAACTCAATTCAACCTATATAACTTTTTTATGAATTATTTGAATAGAAATCTGACAATAGAAACATTGTTGATTTTCATCAGATGATGTAAAGAAATGGTGGCTATGGGGTTATTGGTTCTCGCCAATGATGTATGGACAGAATGCTCTAGCGGTGAATGAATTTCTTGGGAAGAGCTGGAGTCATGTAAGTACCTTTTATCTCAAGTTGAAGAGATAATATTCAAAACAAGATGATTGATAGCTAATTTCCTTTGCAACTTTTCGGGTCCTAGGTCCCTCCTAATTCCACGGAACCAATAGGAGTTGCGGTCTTGAAATCTCGTGGCCTTTTCCCAGAAGCATATTGGTATTGGATTGGAGTAGGAGCTTTGCTTGGATATGTTCTTCTATTTAATTTCCTTTTTACCTTGGCTCTGAAGTATCTTGACTGTAAGCAGCCTCCTCTTATGCTTCTGAGTTTTAAACATCAGGGTTAATGTTCTGATTATTGGAGTAATTTTCTGCAGCATTTGGGAAAACTCAGGCAATACTATCTGAAGAGGCCTTGGCTGTGAAAAATGCTTGCAAAACTGGAGAGCCTGTCGAGCTGTCTTCGAAAGTAAAGAGTTCTTCTGGTGAGTTATGGTATGAGAGAATTATGTTTCCATTCATAACTTTTGTAATTTTTAAAAAGAAGTTATATTATTAAGTCCTTTGAAAAGAATATGCAGAGAGCGGGAATGAAAGTCGTACAAATGTATCATCCAGAAGTTTGTCCGCGAGAGTAAGAAGCTTTAGTGAAGCAGATCAGGATAGAAAGCGGGGAATGATTCTTCCTTTTGAACCTCATTCTATCACTTTTGACGATATCAGATATTCAGTAGATGTGCCACAGGTACTCTCAAGTTTCCCCAGATTTATGCATTTTCAAATTGTTAATGTTTTGCCACTGCTCATTGAAATCAGTATTTTACTTGCAGGAAATGAAAGCTCAAGGCATTCCTGAAGATCGGCTAGAACTTTTGAAGGGTGTGAGCGGTTCATTTAGGCCAGGGATCCTCACAGCTCTAATGGGTGTTAGTGGTGCTGGCAAGACCACTCTAATGGATGTATTGGCTGGAAGGAAAACAGGTGGATATATCACCGGTAGCATCACAATATCTGGGTATCCAAAGAATCAAGAAACATTTGCTCGCATATCAGGATACTGTGAGCAAACTGATATCCACTCTCCTCATGTAACAGTCTCTGAGTCCTTGGTTTATTCTGCTTGGCTTCGATTGCCCCCTGAGGTCGATTCTGATACTAAAAAGGTAATGTTGCATACATATTGATCGATCGTCAATTTTCTTCTCTAAATAGGTTCTGGCCAGGTTTTAATTGATGATTTACAGATGTTTGTTGAGGAAGTAATGGAACTTGTGGAGCTGAACCCTATAAGGGAAGCACTTGTCGGATTGCCTGGCGAGAGTGGGCTCTCAACTGAACAGAGAAAAAGGCTAACAATTGCAGTGGAGCTTGTTGCCAACCCATCTATAATATTTATGGATGAGCCAACTTCTGGTTTAGATGCCAGGGCAGCAGCAATAGTAATGAGAGCAGTTAGGAACACAGTGGACACAGGACGAACTGTGGTTTGCACCATTCACCAGCCAAGCATTGACATCTTTGATGCTTTTGATGAGGTATCAGTATCATATTTCCAAATTCAATCTGAATGAGAGATTTGTGTTTTGGTTACCTTAAATTAAAGGGATTAGTAATTTTTATGTTGCATTTCAGCTACTCCTGATGAAACGGGGAGGTGAAGAGATATTTGTTGGTCCATTAGGCCGCCATTGTTCCCACTTGATCAAGTACTTTGAGGTGAGTCTAAAACACATTTGATGTTCAAGATATTTTTCATTTTAATCAAGTAGTTACTAACACGTATGGCCATTATGCATAAAAGGGAATCAATGGAGTGCCAAAGATTAAAGATGGTTACAATCCTGCAACTTGGATGTTAGATGTTACAACACCAGCACAAGAAGCAGCTCTTGGGATCAACTTCGCTAACGAGTACAAAAATTCAGAATTATACAAGTAAGACAATGTCACGGTATTTGCATTTATTTAGATTTCAGAGCTCTACTTTCATCATATTTTATCTTGAAACAACGCAGGAGAAACAAAGAAATGATCAAGGAACTAAGTATACCTCCACCGGATTCAAAAGATCTATACTTTCCAACCAGATATTCGCAATCTTTCTTCACGCAATGCATGGCTTGTCTGTGGAAACAGCATTTGTCATATTGGCGAAACCCACCATACGTCGCAGTGAGACTTTTCTTCACAACTTTTATTGCTTTGATGTTTGGGACAATTTTCTGGGACATAGGCTCCAAAAGGTAAGATGAAAAGTAGAGAAAATTGCAAATTCATAGTCACAGTTGTCTCATCATTGTCACTAATTCTTATGAAACTTCTGGTAACTGCAGAACAAACAGACAGGATCTCTTTAATGCAATGGGCTCAATGTATGCTGCTGTTCTCTTTCTTGGGGTACAAAATGCAACATCAGTGCAGCCGGTTGTTGCTGTTGAGAGAACTGTATTTTACAGGGAAAGAGCAGCCGGCATGTATTCAGCTTTGCCATATGCCTTCGGACAGGTACTATAAAAACTTTACCAAAAACTTCAATAACTTCGTACAAGTACTGTCTTACCAATTCTCATTGCTATGCAGGTTGTGATTGAGCTGCCTCACATCTTTATACAGGCTCTTATATACGGGGTTATAGTGTATGCCATGATCGGATTTGATTGGACATTGACCAAGTTCTTATGGTATTTTGTCTTCATGTACCTCACATTTTTATACTTCACATTCTATGGAATGATGACTGTGGCCGTTACTCCAAACCATAACATTGCCGCCATCATTGCCTCCGCGTTCTATGTATTATGGAACCTTTTTTCAGGATTTATCATTCCCCGACCAGTAAGTTACTGTCATCCTTTTGTCCTTTTACCTTTTAACTAAAAGAAACTTCAACTGACGAGGACTAAACTTCATCTGTGACAGAGGATGCCCATTTGGTGGAGATGGTACTGTTGGATATGCCCGATCTCGTGGACACTTTATGGACTGGTTGCTTCACAATTTGGAGATATAAATGACACAATGGAGTCAGGCCAAACGGTCGGAGAATTTGTGAATCATTATTTTGGCTATGATCACGACTTTGTAGGAGTGGTTGGAATTGTACATGTTGGATTTGTTGTGCTCTTCGGCTTCATCTTTGCCTACTCAATCAAGGCATTTAACTTCCAACATAGATAAGGATGTTATATATAACACCCACATAAGTGTATATTCTTCAAGTCTGGTCCTGGTTTCCTCAAGCTCAAGCACACCAGGAAAAATGCAGACAACTTCTAAAGTCAACGCTGAAGCCCTCTTAAGGCGACTCTCACCCAGAAGATGAAATATTCAATGTATTAATTTTGTCTGAGTGAATAATGTACATCTCTTTTTGTGCCTTTTCCCCCTTTTCAGTTTTATATATATATATATATATATATATATGATAAGAGCAACAACAGAAAATTTCCTGCAATAGGCCAGCCTTATTCTTGTCAGGATTTTGGTAATTTTTCAAGCATATGAATGCACAGGCTACCATTGTTTAGAACTGTTTCTTCAAACTTATGTGACCATTTAGTATGTCTTTGGCTCTTCTTGGTCCTATAAAAATGACTGCATGCCCATTGCATGACTTAGTGCCCCAATTTCGTCCATACAAATGATTAAAACCCGTTTGAGAATGCTTAAAATCATATTAAAAGTATTTTCTCAAGATTAAAAATCCTTGAAATCTCTTGATAATAGGTTCAAAAACGCTAGTTAAGTAGCACTCTTAAACTGGTCCTTGAACTCTATCAACTACTTTAATCTCACTATTAACGTTAACCTCTCTTCATCAATTCTGCAACACAGTATTAAGCTTAACATATACATCAAACATGCTCTCCAAAAAACAGAGAGAAGTACATCAGGATTCAAATCTGGCTAAAAGATCCACTAGAGAGAGATCACAAAGATGTTTTTCTAGTCCCTCCAAGAAATTAAAATCATAAATTAACTTCAAAAGTTTAGTTTTGGTCTGATTTGAGAGCTCAGAACCACCAAAACATCACAAATAGATTACCTTTGAATTTAGATGTCCTTGATGACTAATCATCAGTAATCAATTGACTGCATAGATTTAAAAATCCTAACTAATAATGCAACAAGAATATGAAGAAATAAGTACATCAATATCGCAAAAACAGAGGGAGAAACAAAATACATACCTATCAATCATAGCCCATCATGATACCACCATCACAAATTTTTTTTTGATAAATCTAAATAAAGATCAGCTATTATTGTGCAGTTCGATACAAAAGTTGAATCGAAAATACCAGACACATAATGCAGTAAATAATTGTGCCTAAACAAAAATAAATGAGAACATATATTTTTATCAACTAGCCGCACCATATGTTACAGTTGAAACTCGATTCTCTCAATATCAGACCACGATTAAAATTATAAGGAAATGAAAAACAAAAAACGAAACACAAAACGAAACAAAACAAAAAGACAAGCAACCATCACAATCTCAATTTCCTAAGCTATTCAAGATGCTTTGCAACTCCCTCAAACCCTCGGCAGAAAAGCTCCGTTGCACTCTTGAGCGTGGAGCAGTCAAGTTTGGAGGAGGCTGGGAATGGAAGCAAACCACAACTACAGTTAAATTATCCCCGCTCTTTCTCTTCAATGCCTCATTAACAAGATCCTTGCTACACATGGCAGGATCATTGTGCTCCTGAAGCCTCCTTCGGGCAAAATCCACAGCATTTTGGCTCCTAAACACATCCCAAACCCCATCGCATGCTATGATGAGGAATTCATCCTCGTCAGTCAGTTTCGTGGTCATAAGCTCTGGCTCGGCGCTGAGTGGACCACCATCTGCACCTTTCATTCCTTCCATGTGCCAGTCTCCTAAAGCCCGAGCTACATTGAGTTGCCCATTGAGGTAACCATCATAGACATACCCCCCAGATGCTTCAATGCGCTTCTTTTCTTTGCTGCAGATAGGCTTGTGATCCCTTGACATTTCAATTGCTTTACCACGGCGACATAAAACTGCTCGACAATCTCCAGCATTTGCCACTACCAAAGTCCTGCCACCGAAACAAAGGCCAACAAAAAATAAATGAAGTCCACGTAATAGAAACCATATTAAGAAAAATTGGTATTCATGAGCCTACATTCCTGAAAACCCCAAATTTTGAAGATGGACATCAGAATTTGGCATGTCACATATAGCTCCGAGAAAAAATAAATAGACGGCAGACAAATCTCACTGACCATAATGATCAAAAAAATCCTAAGTCCCCACTTCACTTGATTGATATTAGTACTTTTACATCAATATCAATTCAAGAAGTTCTATATAGATATTCTTGGTCCAACTTTTGGCCACATTCCAAGCACATTGGGCTGTACAGACATAAATCTAAGCTAAAATTCTTTTAAGCTCAACATGTACTTGAATCTTTTGTTAGAATAAGCACCTAGGCATAAATTTAAATGTACTAATTACTAAATGCCAGGCTGAATACAATTACTATAAACTACATTATCTCAATGGTACAAGTATAACCAAAAATATAGGAAGGGGAAGGGAAAGAGGAAATTGGATTGCTTCAGGAAAGCAATTAGAAGGCCACCAAGACATTGGGCAAACCATGTGGGATTTGGACATTATTCACTATGTGCACCATGTCAATCGTCAATTATGCTAATAAATGGACTTTAGACGAACTATTTACACGAGAATCACAAGGGCATTAGACCAGTGAGATAATTCTTACCACATGAGTCTATCCATGAGACTTTAAGCATAAAACTGAAGTCGTAGACAGTGTATTCAATCAGTAGACAAACACTAACCTTCCAAGAACAAGAGCCGCTAATGCAGTGGTACCAGAGGCAAGGGCAGCGTCCAAGGAGCAAGCTTCCGCAAAAGCAGTATCAGTTTGCAGAAATGCTGAAGCAACAACCCTCTCAACATCCTGAGGAAATTCTTCATCCTCAACGATGAATCTCAGCAAATGGAAGCTGGCAAAGTCAGCAGCATGTTTTCCACCATGTCCATCAAACATCTGATCACCAACACAAAATAAATGTTAAAATTCCACAGTATGCAATGCATAGAAATGACTGTTCCTATCTTGAATATCTCAATCTCCTTGCAAGAAAATTTAACAAGTCAATAAGAACAGATTTTATCTTCGTGTACCTTTTTTTTTTGCTCTGTCAAGCTAAAAATCATGTATTAAGAGACACAAGCAACAAGACACGACCACCATCACTACACATCAGTACATCACCACCACAACAATGCACACAAGTAATGAAAAGATACATACACATACCCCATAGAAGGCACTAGGCTCATCTGTTAAATTCTTGAGCCCATAATCAGGCACAAAGTCGTCAACACAAAAAAATACATCTTCCATGGTTGGGCGAGTACCAATGTCAGACCATGCTCCTGAGCGGACAACTGGAACAAACTCAGTCTCATGATTTGCTACACCGAGTACAGGTTCAACTTCAACAGAAACATCCAATGCCGCTGTCTTCACCTGCAAAAAGCCCCAATCAAATGCTCAAGCAAACATACATACCCACTAAATGAATTCAAAACCAAAAAAAAAAAAAAAAATACAAAATACAAAATACGGATCACATCAAATATACAATAGCTCAA
Source organism: Zanthoxylum bungeanum (assembly GCA_019454045.1). Classification (NCBI taxonomy): domain Eukaryota; kingdom Viridiplantae; phylum Streptophyta; class Magnoliopsida; order Sapindales; family Rutaceae; genus Zanthoxylum; species Zanthoxylum bungeanum. The sequence continues at coordinate 35,014 of SKCR01032868.1, forward strand.
ACTGGAAATAAAATTCAGTAAAAAAAAAAAAAAAAACATTAAGATCCTTTAAATCTACAGCCAAATTACAACCGTCTAACAAAAATTTGAGTTTGTGTGTCAAGATTTGTACTAGAACTCAATAGAACAATCAATTAAAAAAATAACTCTAAAATGCATTAAATTGATGGAATAAAAATACTTACAAACGACGCGTGGCGAACAAGCGACTTCTTACAGGGCACAACCACACGATCACTGTTCAAACACTTAGGATACGCCGTCGTAAGAGGGTTTGGTGGGCGACCGCCCTCGCTGGAACCCCCATTCTCTAAACTTCCAATCCCTTCACCTACCTCCATCTTGTTCCATCATCACACCGACTCTTATAAACTCACTGAGTTTATTACCGAGTTAACTCGGGCCCAGATTTGAATCAATTAGATCAAAATCAGGGCTTTAATAGAGTTGACTCAGTGGTAACTGAAGGGAACTATAGTAGTAACTTAAAATCACACAAAAATTAAAAAAGGTACGATCTTTTTTAGGGTTTCAATAGTGGGCAGTTAAGGAGTGATTCGAAGTATTGGTACCCCAAAAAAAAAAATTGATTTTTTAGCGGAAATTTAGGGTTTACTGAGAAATTGAAAGTAGGGTTTTAGAGATCAAGCTGTTGCGATCTACAGAGAGAGAGAGATTTTGGGCGATTGACACGAAGGTCTCGATTCTTTGCTGAATGCGGAGTTCTAACTGGTGGGTTTGGCTCAAACGGCAGCGTTTTGGGCTGTGACTGGGTGTGTGTAGGGATGGCAATTTTACCCGCAAAGCCTCAAAAACCTGCCCGCAGTGGGTAGGATTTGGTAAATATATTAGTGGGTGCGGTGCGGGTTTGGTAAATTAAAGCAGAACCCGCTGCGGGTGCGGTGCGAGTTTGGTATAAAAAATGCGGATATCTGCTGCGGGTATCCGCATACCCACAATATTATTTTTTATTAATTAATATTTTTAGGACAATATAAAAAAACCTTCATATAAAAACAACTAACAAAACCTAAACTTAAAACACTAATCCACAGTTTCACACTCCCACTCAGTCGAAGCCCGCAACCTGCCCAACTGAAGATTTTTTGCATGACTATTATTGTTTTTTTTTTTAATCACACTTGTTAATAAAATTATAATACAAAAATTTGGATTAAGTTCACATGATCAGAAACGGGAGAGGAGCAAAATAAGCTAGTGTTTGCTGCAACTTCAATAGCTTTCCTGCTTCTTCATTACACTTACACCACTTGAGCCTTGTAAGCATCACTTTCATTACACTTAGCATAAAAAATATGACCAAAGGTTGGTGATTACTTTTTAGCTTATTGTCGATTGAGTTGGCTAACTTAGATCATTATAATTATGAAGGGAAGAACTCGTTTTAATTATATTTATATGAAAAAATAAACATATGGTACTGATTCTTTCATACATTTTGTTATCTATGTACTGTATATACATACATTGCATGTTGTATATGTCAAATGAAAAACAAATGTGAAAACTACAGCTAGCAATTAAAAATAAATTATTTAATTAAAAAAAGTATATTATTAAGAACACAAAGTAATTCAATATTTTAAAAACCCGTAAAAAATCCGTTGGGTACCAATGCGGTTTGGTAATTTATTTTTATATGTCGTGCGGGTTTGGTGATGAAAATTAAAACCCACAACGGGTATGGTGCGGGTTTGGTAATTTATTTACATATGCGGGTGCAGGTTTGGTAATGAAAAACCCGCACCATACCCTACCCAATGTCATCCCTAGGTGTGTGGTGGTAACCCTTTTAATGGTTCGCCTCAATTGTTCACTAGGGTGATTTTAATTAATACATGGGTGGATTGGTATGAATTTTGCTACATGCTTAATTAGAATATAAATTGTATTTTTATGTTAAATAATAAATAGTGTGATATCATTCATGTTCAAATAATTTTGTTGACGGCGGATTTTCGTTTTAGGAACAATAAGGGAATACTACTCCCGTGACAATCCTCATTCAACTGTGAATTTGTTTGGTTATGGGAAACCAAAAGCAAACTTAACGAAAAGCGAGTAACACACAGATCAACAAAGAGAATTTAACGTGGTTCGGTGGATCGGATCCAACCTACGTCCACGGGCACAAAATGGGTGGGATGTTTTATTACTGTAACGTGCTCGGCCGACCTGTTTTGTGATCGGTCAATGTAAAAACCGAGATGTTAGGGTTTACAGGATAGTTCTATTCCTTCTTTTGTAATCTCATTTTTTGGTAATCAACTAGCTAACCCTTACAGATGTGTATCTCCCTCCTATTTATACTAGTAAGGAGACAATGTTGTTCCCCCATCTAGATGATGTCACCCATGTGGGCTCATTAATGGAATTCTTTCCCCCAATGCCACTTGGCCGAAAATATCTTACTTCTTTTATTACTGTGTCCCATCACCTTATCTTGTATTCTGCACCTGTAAGGATGATGTCTCATCATCTTATCCTGTAAGAATGAGGCGGTGGAAAATATCTCGTCATCAGACCGGTCTTCATGAGGTCGGTCACCATGGTCCTCTGAACTGAGGATGCTGCTGCCGATCCGACCATGTTTAACCATTCGTTCTGAAGTGGTCGGTCAAGGGTTACCAGGTGCTCGGCCGTTACTGTTGGCACATGTCATTTCATGTGGTCGGCAATACCATATGAAAAGTCAACCTTTGTGGAAGCTAGTCTTCTATGCAGAGGAAAATATCCCTTCTACCATTGTCGCACTGTTCAAATGCCTTGGTACCAGAATTTACCACCAACATATGTCCCATAGTTCTCGGTTCCAACGAGTGAGTTGGTGCCCGGGAACTATAAAAAAAACGGTATGATTGATCAATTTGCGGCCGGTTTTCGAAATCCAGAAAAGTGAATTACCTCGGCCCGGAACCATTTCGCCTTTGGTGCAACCTATGTGCTCGGTCAGGCGTCTTTCCAAACGTCTTTTCCAGAAGGAGGTCGTCCCTCGAGACGCGCAGCCGTCACATCCCATTAAATTGCCATCAAATCACTTCTAGGGTTTTATCTGAGTCTGACACTTGTCAACCATCTGCTAGTTTCCCGCCAAAAGCAAGCAAAATCAACCGTTCACTGTCAACTCAAGAGATGCCCAATCTCAGCCGTCCATCCAACTCTGGCAAATCACTTCTGAAGGTGACATGTGGCGTACATCCGACACTCTTGTTCAATCCAACGGCTACAAATGCACTGGTCTGACTATAAGAAGGCAAAGCAAACCTTTTTCACCTCTTTTACGAAAATTTGAATTTCCCCAACTGCAAGAACTCTCTTCTCTCCCAACCGTGACCAGTGAAATCAACGAACCACCAGGCCGCACAGAGCAACCTTCAATCCTTCAAGAAGAACCAAGTAAGTCTCTGAACGACCTCCTTGCTTTACGTTTCACGAGTTGTGAACCATGCTGTTTTTCTTTTTTGAGTTTGTTTGTGTTTTTGCTGTATGTGGTGAAACACGTCTTTGTTTTGAGATTTTTGTTGTGTATATGTGTTTGGTAGGATGATTGGTAATAGGTTAGGATAACTTCGGGTTGTTTTTGGGTTTGTGTTTGGCTTGATGTAGCTAGGAAAAGACTTGTTGCTTGTGGACATTGCTACAAGCAACAAGTCTTTTCCGCTCTTTTTTATAGTTCTCGGCACCAACTCGCACACTTGTTGGAACCGAGAACTAGGGGACAGATGTTGATGGTAAATTCTGGTACCAAGGCATTTGAACAGTGTGGCAATGGTATAATGTATATTTTCCTCTGCATAAAAGATCAGCTTCCACAAAGGTTGACTTCTCATATGGTATTGTCGACCACATGAAATGACATGTGCCAACAGTAACGGCCGAACACCTGGTAATCTTTGACCGACCACTTCAGAACGGATGGTTCAACATGGTCGGATCGACATCAGCATCCTCAGTTCAGAGGACCATAGTGACCGACCTCATGAAGATGTAGTTAAAACATTGATTTAGTGAGATTAAGTATTTAAGGGGTGTGGTTTTGTAACAAAAGGTCCTGGATTCGAGTTCATGTTGTGCATTTCTTGTAAGAGCACAGACAATCAGAGATTTTATATGTTTTACTTAAATTTGGGTCTGATAGTTTGGGGGGGGGGGGGATTTGCAATATTTCTAAAATAAATAAAATAAAATTTAGTGGGACTAAAACTAATTCAATATAGGTTCCCTTAAATATATCATTAATGTTGTAATTCGAAGAAAATATGATTAAAAAAAAAACTTCTATTGAATTTGGAAACCTTGTTCTTTGTCAATACAATGCTAGGAAAATCGCAATCCAAGCCTTCGGAAAAAAAAAATTGCAATTGGGTTACACGGGTGAAATAAAGTGGAATATAATTTAAAATATTTAAATTTTATTATTTGTATTGATGGAATGAAGTGTAATAAAAAAAAAGAAGTTTTGAATCATTGAAAATGAGTCATCCAAATCATGAGGTTAGGAATGAAACGTAATTTTTTTTTTTAAAAAAAATAACAATACTTGTGAAGATAAATTTACCTCTTAAAAAATAATATTAAAATATTTAATTTTTTTACTTTTATAATCTAAAAAGTACACGATTATCTTTAAAATTTATCTACTTAAATTTCATTCCATTACAATTTATTTACCAAATAATATTTTGGAACATTACAATATAAACCTCTCATTTTTTTCTCAAATAAAATTATGATACGTGATGTGATCCAGAATGAGCTCTGTTTGTTGGGCCAAGTTAACTTGAAGTTGTGGCTGATTGCATGGTTTGGTCAAATTAGTGTATTTGGGTCATTTTGGTGGATTTGGAAGATTCATTGGGTTCTGGAGTTTGGTCCATGCATGAGACATTATGTGAAGGCTTTATTATGTCTAAATCAATATTGGAATAGGTCTAGGACGTGCATGGGCTGCCTTGATTGATTTTGGGCTTTATTTCCGAATGGTGCATTAGCAGTGGCGGGATTTACGCAGTCTTCGTATTTTGGACGTAACTTTCTCGTACGATGTCTGATTTTGGTGATTCAAGTTGCATTGAAAAGAGAACTCGTAGCTCTACAACTTTGAAGTTTTCATCAAAGTCCAATTCAGATTCCTTCATGGTCTAAATGAGGACCCAATGTATCCCTATAGTTTTTATATTTTATATTTTTTTAAGTTATGTGTTGTTTAAGTGTTGGGCTGAACATTAATTAAATTAAAAAGCCCATGGACGGAATTTTCAAGTATTTTATTAGGGTTTTATTATATTTTGGTAGAATTATGGTTAGCCACCTATTTAAATGGGCATTATTCATTGTAATGGATAATTAACCAATAATATATCTTTTTACAAAACAAATTGACTTGTGTCATCTTGAGGGAGTGGATTCTTCCTTGGTTTTACGGAACAAAAGCTTATCAACGTGTGGCAAGCGTTGTGGCGCTGTATCGCTGTTCAGGATTCTCCAAAGAAATAAAGAAAGGTTTTTAAGGGCAATGTTCCTTAAGGGTTGGACTTGATCTTGGAAGGATTTGTTCTTACAAAATCAAAATTCGCGGTTCTTGGGGCTTAGAACACGTGGAGAGGTTTGCTTGGCTTTGTTCCAGGCAGGTTTCTATCAATACGTTACTCTACATTCTGCTTTGTTTCATTCCATTTCATTGTATTATATTATATTATAAACTATTATCTTCCATCAGTCTAAAATTAACCTAAAATCTACATGCCCTGATGCCCCAAGATTTGCATACATTCGCTTATCCAATTCAATATTCAGTCTGGCGTGGCTCATACAATTGATTCATACAATAAAATATAAACTATGTATAACTTGTTATATGTTTAGTCGCGAGTAGAGATGGCAAAAATCTCTGAGGCCTGTGTGTTAGAAGCAGATAAGGTGATAATTTTATATGCATATTGGTTGGATAGATCGGGTATGAGTATTGATATATCCGTTCAAATACAGGCAAAATCTAAGTATGAACGAGAATCAATACAGGGTCTCCGAGCATGGGACAATTTTCATATCCATTAATTGAACAAGACAGATATGAATATTGGTATCCTTATATCATAATCGATCCATTATAACCTTAGTCACGAGTATGAATCTTGAAAATAGTTTTCTCTCGAAAAATAAGGTTAAGGTTGCGTACATCATGATTTTTTCATATCATACTTATAACATGAGTCTTGTGTATCGGGTACGAGTTCCAATTATGGTTGTGTGACTTGTGTCATTCCATTTGCATCTTAGCAGGTGGTAAAATTATCATTGCAATGAAATGTTTTGTTTTATATTACAAAGGTGAGGAAGTGTAATCGTTGATACAATTTTGCAACCTCTTGAATAAAACAGATGGAGTAGTCACTTGGACTTTACCAAACCTTATTATATTGGTCGGTCAAAGACAACACTATGCAAAAGTAAACAGTGTAAATATTAATTAAAATTAAATTAAATATATTACCCAAAAAAAAAAAAAGACAGAAGCAAAATAATTATGGAATACATATGTTAATGGGTTGAGTTGGCTTTCATTACAAATTTTGTATTGATTTTTAAATTAAGATGTTTTATTCGGTTCGATTGGTTTAAGATTTCAGATGAAAAATTATCTCGAATTCCATATCAAATGTTATGGGTCTCAAAATAAAATGTCATTGGCATAAATGGATGTCCAATGCAATACTATAAAATAAAATACTCGCATGGGAACATCTCAGTATCTCTCATATATCCAGTCGAAGAGATCTACCATAACATAATGTGTTTCCGATATCAATAAAAAAATAACTCACTTAATGATATTTAACATCCAGAAAATTATCAAATAAAATGCATCCCAAACTGAAATATAGTCTATCGGTTTCTATTTCAATATATGGAAAGTTCAAAAATCATCATATAATAATCTATAGATGTTAAATAAGGGCTTATTTTGAAAATACAACAAAATATAAAGCCTCACAGCAAGAATGGGAGTAGGTCTGTTGTTAACTACAAGTCTCCTTTCTTTTCTTTTTTTTTTTTTTTTTTTTTTTTGTGGGAAATTGTCTTTGAATCATTTCTGGTTCAGCGATAATGATACTGCACCACTTTTTTGTTAACAGTATTAAGTGAATGATGATGTCAAAATGATATTTTTGTCAAATTAATATATTGTAATGGCTCATTGATACAAAATTAAAAGGTTATGAAATACATTGACATTATCACAATTTTTTGGTGGTGCATAGATAATAATAACAACAACAACAACAACTCAAAAAATGGTTCTTTATTCTCAAGTATAAGAGTGTCGAAGTAATAAAATAACCCGGTGAGACCGGGGTCGATCCACATGGAATAGATTCAGTAAAATAAAATAATAATTTGAGTAAAAAATAAAAAAGATTGAATTGTTTGAAGTGATTGGAAATTTTAATTTAAACTGCAACAATAAAATAAAATGATGGGGCTAGGAGATCCGCTTTTGATATTTCAAATTTAGAAATCTCACTTTTATAATATATAAATTGTCATTATTACCCAATTAATTTATTTCATGAATTAATTATGCCAAAATATATAAAAATCAGCCATAAAGGCAGTGATAACTTTTGTCTATAATAATTCCAGTTAGGTACTCAATTATGCCAAATAAATAAAACCAGTCATATAAGCAGTATCAAAGTTTATCAATAATTAATCCAAATTTAAATTAAGTATTAATCATTAGATTATAATTTATATATTATAATATAAGTGAGATTAATCTATATTTTCATTTTAAAAGCTTCACAATTTTCCCCAGAAAAAAAAATTAGCTACTCATAATTTGAATAAAAACACATATAATTTTATTATTGAAAGAAAAAAAAATACAAGAAAGCTTTAAAGAAAATAAAACACACAAGAGTTGAAACACAAATTTTCAGAGAGAATTGTGGAAATTAGACTGAAGAAAATGAAGTGCAGAGCACCTCTTGCCATGTATTTGGCAATTGCTTCCCCGATTGCTCCACAAAACATGTTGGAGACTTTTTTTTTTATTTGACAATGACTTTTACATATAAAATATTTTGACTTCTTTGTCAATTTCGATCTTGAAAACTTCAGAATTAGAGAATCTTATCAGCATCAAAGTTGTAGATCTTTGAATCTTCTTTCATCTGGAAATGAAATCACTTCAATCCAATATCAGAGTAAAAAGTTATGGTCAAAATACGAAAATTACGCAAGGTTGAAATTTCTAAATTTGTACATTGTTAGAACACCCTTTCAAGTTTTTGGCCTCCAAAATACAAATTTCATGTCCAATTTTCTAATTATGTATCCAAAGTATTATTTCTCTTACATAAGAAATAAAAATCACAATAAAAATATATATAACATAAATTTAATTATTATGCTAGATTAAAAGGATTAATGAAACTACAAGTGTAAAATGATTGATTTTTCTTTTAATAAATGTGTACTTTTTAGTCTTCATCAAAAATAATAATTTTCAATTTAATAATAATTCATATAATTATATATAATAAATTCATATTATTATTAAATAAAAAACGTACAAATTTAGCATTTCAAACTTCTCATTTTTTGTGGGAGTATGAGGACTGTTCTAGTGGTGATGTTTCTAATGGATGTGCGTGGGAAGCTATGGCGGGGCTGTTGACAGACATGTATATGGTGGGGGATTTAGGCATACGTTTGTGTGATGAATGTAGAGGAAGTTGGAAAGCATACACGTGAATCTATTAGGATCCACAACCATTATTTTTAATAGTATTTCTTTATTGCCAATAATTTCACTTATTACTTTATTATGTGTGAAGATTTTATGGAGAGTTTGTGTTATATGATTTCGCTACCTTATTATTATTAAATAATGTTGTATATATTTTTTTGACATTATGACAGAACCATTCGATTATATAGGATTGTTATTGTTATTGTTATTTTTTAATTTTTAGATATTATCCATGGACCACCAAAAAATTATGATAATGTCAATGCACTTTTTAACCTTTGATTTTATATCAAAGAGCTGTTATAATATAGTGATTTGATAAAAATATCATTCTGATGTCATCATTCACTTAACACTGTTAACGGAAAAGTGGCTCATTGATATAAAACACAAATCAGAAATGGTGACTACATATATTTCTCCCATAATTTCCCATTTTATTTCTAATCTTGTCTTTATTGCTGGGTTGCTGCTTTTTAGTTGTAGCGTTTGATTTTCAGGTATTTCTGTTTTGAGCCTTGTCTATATGCAGATTTGTAGTTTTTTTGTCTTAATTTTTTTGGCACTACTACTAATATCCGTTAGCTCTTATTTCTTGAAAAGATTTGTTCTTCTCCCTCACTCGTGATGCCAAATGCTGGTGTATTTAGAAAATAAGGTTAAATGTGTACATCCATGATTATTTAGTGAGGAGGGGATCTAAAGACTTCTGCTCAAGCTTTTCAAGCTGAGGGAAAATTATCGTCTGATCCTGTAGGGAAGTGTAAGTTCCATTGCCTTTTCTCTATTCTATTTCCTCTTTTTCTTTAGTGTATTCTAAATCCTGATTTCGAATCTAGAGAATCCCATTTTTTGTAAGAGTCTAGGACAACCGGTATTTTAACTGATCCGGGTGATTTGACGGCGGTATTTCCAACGATTAAAAAAAATAATAATAATTCATTTGTTTTGGTTTCAAACTTGCATGGTGATTTTCTCTTTGAGTGGTGGTCGGTCTTTTGGGATATATCCATTGCTAGAACTAAAGAGAAGCATTCAGAGGTTGCTGCATCTTACATCGAGGTTTGCCCCTTCAAACACTTTTATGCGAATTTGCCAGTGCCACTTAAGCTCCCATGGGAAATTTACAAAATTTCTGAAGCTAGTGTTGATTTTGGAATGTTTTTGCATTTTCCTTACCTTGATCTCAGCAATATGCAATGAGTATTTGGCTAGACTCTGTGCTAAAAAGGCTAATCTATTGACCTTGAACTATCGAGTAGGCTATATCTATTGATGCCTATAATTTGTAGGATTTTTATTGTAGTTCTTATGCATAGAAATGGAATATGGCATCAGCTTGTGTGTTTTTGAAATCTGCAGACACAATTGATTAAGACACGAGAGCAACAACAGCAGTCCAAACAACCACCACATCAACAACAGCAGCACCAACTGCAATTGCTAATGCAACAGCTCCTATTGCAGAGGCGGCGGCGGCGGCAGCAACAACAACAACAACAGCCACCGCAACAGACTCAGCAGCAGCTACAGCCACAGCCACAGCAGCAGCGGAGGGAGGGTGCCCACCTCCTAAATGCCTTGGCTACAAAGATGTACGAGAAAAGATTAAAACTGTCATTGCAGAGGGATTCTTTGGATGATGCGGCTATGAAGGTAGGTGGTGCACTAAAATGAGTTATTTGTAAGCATTTTTCCCCCTCCTGACTAGATGTTGATCATCTGGGATACTTTTTATTGGTGAGAATATGGGCCAGCTCTTGGATCCAAATCATGACTATATTAAAGTCTGCTGCAGCAACCAGCCAGCCTTCAAGGTTCTTCTCTCTAAGATTTCAACCTTTATTACTTGAATTTTGAGGTCATAGTGTTTCTGCTTACTGAATGATTTGGAATTTTTCAGGATGTAGCTCTTAAAATTTTAGGGAATTTGTTGAATTTACCCAAATGATACCTCACAAAGTTGTTAGAAATTTTTTAACTTCAATCTAGTTTATATTGCAATGCATCCATCATTATTTTTTTCCTATGACTTCAAAGGCTGCCAAAAAGGCCAAAAAGATGGAAAACAAATTACTATCCCTGAGATATTTACTTATGCACATCTGACTCTCGATCATCCTATTACCAATATTAAACTCATCATCAATATACTACATAATTTCAGGCAAGTTTTGCATGGCACGGCTGGTGGGATGTCTCCGCAAGTTCAAGCTCTGAATCAACAACTGCCAGCTTCCACACCAGTAAGTTATTTAGCTAGAAATAGTCCTATCACTTTTTTCTTTTCTTATGGTTTTTTCTGAATTCATCTGTATTTAGAATATAAGGATTGAGATTAATCTAGTATAGAATCCCATAGCATCAGGTCCCGAAGGATCATTAATGGGAATTCCTGGTATGCTTTGAGCCCTTTCTCTATTCATTCCCTTGTGATCATCTCCCATTGGCATTTTAGGGTATGATTATCATGCATATAATTCAATTTAATTTGACAGGAGTGGAATTATCCTTCTGGCGCACATGGCTTGCATTATCAAGAAATTCTGGGAATTGTCTATGGCAATTTCTCTTGGGTAACTGTAATTAGAATTTGGCAGATGTTCTTGTGACTGATGTGAAAGTTTTTGTTGTTGCAGGGTCAAATCAAGGTGATAACAATTTCTGTGGTTCTACAATTTCTATCTTAATTCTATTGACTTTCAAAGTTATTATCTCTCTGTTTCTATTGCATAATCTCAAATAAATTTCTCTTTTGGTCTGATATATCTGATCTTTCAAATCTTAGTATAAATTTGTTACTTTTCTTTTTCATTTTTAGTTGTTTAACTTTTTTACTTCTTTGTTAGGGATTAGAACAACAAGGACAGGAGACAAGTGAGAATTCAGAAACCTGAGTCTGATACCATGATAATTTAAAGAGTGCTTTGAGCAAAAAGATGTGTCTTCTCTCAGTGGAGAATTCTCATTTTATAGTAAGAATACAAACTGATTTCCAGGCCAATACATAGCTGAACTACCATATAAAGATCTGTCTAAAGATAGATTACAACTAATAAATCATAATTAAGGAAATGATAAAAGATTTACAAATATAGAAGATAGCCGTCATAGCTGTACAAGGCATAAAATCTAGTGGGTTTAAATTGCCAGTTTATTCCTTTGACATTATGCTCTATTCCTCCCTCCTTCTCTCCTTCCCTATCATTCAAGTGTTGCATAAGAAAACATCTAGCTTGATGCATTATTAGTTATTTCGATATAGGCAGATACTCCTATGATTTCCAATGTATATATATATATATATATATATATATATATATATGTGGATGCTGGTTTTCGCCCGAGGTCCACAATCAGAATTTGTAGATTGGGGGCATTAACGATCCTGCAAAACAAAGATAAAGTGAACGGGAGTAGACTACCACCGGTATGGTGGGTGCCGGGTACACTCCGACGCTCAAGTCAATATAGTGAAATGAGCTGCCATTATGTAATATGAGGAAATAAGGCTTATTGTTACCTTACTTTCTTTTGATAGCCGTGAGGGCGGTGACAAAGGAATGGAATTCTCAGAACTTGTGTCAGAGAATAGAAGTTTTTAAGAGTGATGTTCAGCCTGCCTTGAACCTTGAGTTATCTTCCCTTTTATAGATCTGAAAAGAGATTATTTTGTAGCTGTGATAAAAGCTGGCAGTGGGTCCACAACGTGCTGATATATCTGGCTATGGAACCCACAACGTGTCTTGGATCCAACTTTCGGCGTTGCATGTGTTTGTGTTTAGAAAAAGTAAAAATAGTTAGTAACAATCATGTCTTATGCTGTCTATTTTATTTAGCTTTTCATTTGTAGTGTTCTGTACCGATAGAATAAAGTCATCTGGGCTGGGTTTTCTAATATGTTTTTAAGGGCCAATATTTATGGGCTTTTAGTATTGAATCTTGACGTGAAAAGACAGTTTTACCCTCGGGTCCAAATTTGGCACGTACAGTTTGTTCCCTACTCTTTAAGTCAAAAAGTTTTTGACTTTGAGAGTAATAAATCGAATGTATCATCTGGGATTTGCTCTTTAGTATGTAAAACTTATTCTTAATCGTTTGGAGTAGTCATTTAATCTTAACAAGAATGATTTTCTGAACCAGTTGAAGATCAGGATTCTGTCTAATTCCACCTGAACAAATGAGGAATGTTTCCTGTCGACTGAACATGGTGAAGGTCAGGATAATCCCCATGCTACGGGTCCATGGACCAGGGGAATTACTCATGTCGCCTGGGCCAGCTGAAGGCCAGGTTTTGAAGTTGACTCTATGTGAGCCAATGGGGAATGTTCCCAGTCGACTGAACCTGGTGAAGGCCAGGATAATCCCCATGCTACGGGTCCATGGACCAGGGGAATTACTCATGTCGCCTGGACCAGCTGAAGGCCAGGTCTTAAACTTGACTCTATGTGAGCCAGTGGGGAATGTTCCCAGTCGACTGAACCTGGTGAAGGTCAGGATAATCCCCATGCTACGGGTCCGTGGACCAGGGGAATTACTCATGTCGCCTGGACCAGCTGAAGGCCAGGTCTTAAACTTGACTCTATGTGAGCCAGTGGGGAATGTTCCCAGTCGACTGAACCTGGTGAAGGTCAGGATAATCCCCATGCTACGGGTCCATGGACCAGGGGAATTACTCATGTCGCCTGGACCAGCTGAAGGCCAGGTCTTAAACTTGACTCTATGTGAGCCAGTGGGGAATGTTCCCAGTTGACTGAACCTGGTGAAGGTCAGGATAATCCCCATGCTACGGGTCCGTGGACCAGGGGAATTACTCATGTCGCTGGACCAGCTGAAGGCCAGGTCTTAAACTTGACTCTATGTGAGCCAGTGGGGAATGTTCCCAGTCGACTGAACCTGGTGAAGGTCAGGATAATCCCCATGCTACGGGTCCGTGGACCAGGGGAATTACTCATGTCGCCTGGACCAGCTGAAGGCCAGGTCTTAAACTTGACTCTATGTGAGCCAGTGGGGAATGTTCCCAGTCGACTGAACCTGGTGAAGGTCAGGATAATCCCCATGCTACGGGTCCGTGGACCAGGGGAATTACTCATGTCGCCTGGACCAGCTGAAGGCCAGGTCTTAAACTTGACTCTATGTGAGCCAGTGGGGAATGTTCCCAGTCGACTGAACCTGGTGAAGGTCAGGATAATCCCCATGCTACGGGTCCGTGGACCAGGGGAGGGAATTACTCATGTCGCCTGGACCAGCTGAAGGCCAGGTCTTAAACTTGACTCTATGTGAGCCAGTGGGGAATGTTCCCAGTTGACTGAACCTGGAAGGTCAGGATAATCCCCATGCTACGGGTCCGTGGACCAGGGGAATTACTCATGTCGCCTGGACCAGCTGAAGGCCAGGTCTTAAACATGACTATATGTGAGCCAGTGGGGAATGTTCCCAGTCGACTGAACCTGGTGAAGGTCAGGATAATCCCCATGCTACGGGTCCGTGGACCAGGGGAATTACTCATGTCGCCTGGACCAGCTGAAGGCCAGGTCTTAAACTTGACTCTATGTGAGCCAGTGGGGAATGTTCCCAGTCGACTGAACCTGGTGGAGGTCAGGAAAATCCCCATATAATGTCATGTCGATTGGAATATCATAACCCTGTCGACTGGAAAAGCAACTTGGAACATTCTTTCTTGCTCATCGATTGGAGTGTTCATACAATAAACTCACCACAAACTTGTCGACTGGAATATCTGCTAAGTTTTCATACTTACATGTCGACTGGAATATACTTATATCACGTATTCTGTATTGTCGACTGGAATGTACCACAAACATATACCTGTCGACTGGAATAACAACTAGAAACATTCTCTCATGTTCGTCGATTGGGGTGTTCCTACAAAGATCTTACCACATACTTTTCGACTGGAATCTCTTATTCATGTCGATTGGAATATATTTACATCAAGTCTTCATGTAGTGTCGACTGGAGTGTACATGTCGACTGGAATATATTTGCATCACGTCTTCATGTATTGTCGACTGGAATCTCTGCAAAGCCTTATTCATGTCGACTGGAATAATAACCTGAAATATTTTATAATGCTTGTCGACTGGAATACATCTGCAAAGATCTAACCTTATTCATGTCGACTGGAATATATTTACATCAAGTCTTCATGTAGTGTCGATTGGAGTATACCTGCAAGGATCTTATCATATACCTGTCGACTGGAATACACCTGCAAGGATTTTACTGTACTCCTGTCGACTGGAATACACCTGCAAGTATCTTACTATATATCTGTCGACTGAGACGATCCTGTAAGGATCAAATATTCACCTGTCGATAGCATATATGACGACTGAAATAACCTTCTAAAATGTAAATGTCACCGCCCTAATATGGGAATGTCGACTGAAGACGATCTGCATATTTAGAACATAATGTCGACTGAACTAATCCAATAATGACTTCATGCATATCTCGATTGGATTGATTATATGAATCATTATGCTCTTTGATTCGAGTTTACTTTTGTAGAATGAAACAAGATGTCGGGGTTTACTCTGTAGGGAATAAATTCATTGACAGATGTCAACCAATCGCCAAAGATGTCTACACAATGATAATATCCTTGGAAGATAGTAAGGAAGTTGGGCTTGTGGGTGTTTGGAGCCCAAGTTCATTTACTGAAACCCTAGTGGGGTTTTCGAGGTGTCTTTTGGAGGGAAATTGAGGCGCCTAAAAGGAGAGTATAAGAATGAGTATTGAGTCTCATTTGGTCTCAAACAAAAATTTCTCTCGGTTGGCAAGCTTAAGGGAGCTCTCAAGATTTCAAGGTACTCTTCATAATCTTCTTCGTATTCTTCAACATCTTCAAATGTTCATATTGTAGATTCATTTTGTTCTAAGTCAAATAGGCCGCTAGATCTTGAAAAACATAGTGAAACTTACGGATTTTGTTTATGTTTGGACTTTGTTGTTTTGATCTTCAAAGGGGTAGAAATTTTTAGGACATTTGTGTTTGTTGCTTGGAAAATGTCGAGTGAGGATTCGTGGGTAGTTTAGGTGCTCAAATAGACAAGTATATTGAACAACCTATGAATGATTCAAGCGTGATGAAGAAACTATTAGGGATTGGTCGTATGAAGATTTTAAAGAGCTGGAATTGTAACTATAGCTAGACCACCGTTAGGAATACCCACCGAAGCTACGCCACTTAGATCATTACCTACAATTGAGGAGTCGAGTGAGATCCCAAGTACGAGTGAACCGACAATATCTTAACCAAAAATCCAGCTAGTCGAGTGACTGAAAGATCGATGAGAGAGATGAGATTGAAATATAGATTTCCTTCATCAATTGAAGTAAGGTTAGCATCGCCGACTGAAAGGATAGACTACAGAATTCCTGGGTGGATTGGGTTTTATGAACGTCCCTTTATTGATGGATTCAGATTCCCCGTTCCAAAGTTAGTATGGGAAGTCTTGAATCATTACCAGCTGGCTCCATCGCAACTAATGCCAAACACTTGGAGGATTCTACTGTCGCTTGAGTTATGTCTTTTGAATTGGGGATCGTGTTTGGGGTGCGAGAATTATTGTATACTTACTATATGAAAGAACACCTGAGAGAAAAAAGGGAGATATCACCTGTATCTACGCCAAAAGAGGGAGCACTTGGTATTGGGGCTTACAACAAATGATAGGGGTGATTGGCAAAAAAGTTATTTCTTCGTGAGAGGAGAGTGTGTGTTTGGGTCGAATGGGAGTGGAGAAATACCTGAACATTGGAATTCGTCGAGTGAGTATTATTTCACCCTTTTAAATTCTATATTACAACTTGTATGATTGTAAATATTCTTCTTGATCTTCTTTCAGGTCTTCAGCTGAATAGAACATTCGATACTACTCAACGAGCCGTCGCAAATACTAACCGCATCCTCGGTTTGCCTGACTCGAAGAGGAATTGGAGAGCGGCTTTAGACGAGAGGAGATTGAGGTTAACTCCGCTGTGGAAAGAAGTGGTTTATTCTGAAGGTACTCCCTTGGCTTTGAGTAAGCATATTTTGGCAGTGATTTTGTGCACTTGGGCGATTGAGGTTACATTTGGGAGGCTGCTATTTCTAACATCGCTGACTCCTGAAGAATTTTTATGCCCAGCTGAGATGATGTCGGGTCCATTTAAGGTGCCAAAACTTGATGAAATGAGGAACCGGAGGAAGACTAAGAAAACCAAAGAGAAGGAGCCTGAAACCGCAAATTTGGACATCGCCAAACCAGCTGAAGTCGTTCCGGTAAATGTGTCGGAACCAACGACCCAGTCGACTGAGAAGGTATCTGCCTCGAAAAAGAGAAAGGCAGTAGTAGAAGTGGAGGAAGACGCAGAAGGCGTAGTAGTGAGGATTCCCCACGGGTCTACTGCAATTTCGGATCCTTCTAGCCTTTCTAAGTTTATTAAACGTCTGTTGCTGGAAGAAGATGAGCAGCGGCTGATTGAATTGGGTCCAACCGAAACAAGCAAGAAGATTTCGGCTTTAAGTTATCAGGTATATATATCTATCATATATATTATCATTTTGAAGAAGTCGTATGGAATGTACTAAAAGGAATTCTTTCAGGTTATGGAATGTGGTATTTTTATGCAACAGTATGCTGAATTAAGCCAGAGGAGGATGAGGGACTTAGAAAAAGCAAACACATCAGTCAGAAGAGTTTCGGTGAGCTGAAAGCAAATTTTGACGCTACCGAAAGGAAATTGAGGATGGTCGAGAAAGAGCTGAGAGAGACTCAAGCGACACTGAAATTGGAGAAGGAAGTGTCTGAGGCTACCAATGAAGCGTTCAAGAAAGTTTGGAGGGTTTGAGGAAGGAAAAGGCCGAGTTGCTTGACCAACTCGAATTGGTTGCCTTCGAATCAATGATGAAAGAGAGGAGCAACCTAATGGAAGAATATTTAGCTGGCCAGAATGTCGCTTGGAAGCCGAGGAAATGGATTCGCGAATATGAGAGGCTGGCTGCTGGGGTTTCACTTACAAGCGAGGGTGAAGAAGAAGAAAAGGGAGAAGAAGTGATTTCAAAAGAGGCTGCTGAAGAAGAACAAATGGCCACTGGAGAAGCCGAAGAAGAAATAGCCATAATGGAGAACAGGCTGAGACGGTAGGGGTCCCTGGAACGACTGAAATTATCCCTTTTGTTCCCAGTCAGGCCGCTGATGTTCCACTAGCGGAAGCTCAGCCTTCCCCTGAAGTTCCGTCGACTGATACGCCCGTGGAATGAATATGTAATCTTAACTTTGACTATCTTTTTGTAATGGGAAATTGCTAATACAAAATGTTTCCTTTTTTGCTTTATATCTAGGTTTCATTTTTATTTTCTCTATATGGTTATATCAGAATGCACAAATTTCATCACACAACATTTTATTATAAAATACTTCATTGGCCGAATGGGCAACACAAAAGAAAAATTAAAATTACCGGTAAAACCGTTTGAGATGAATTGCATTCCAGCTATTTTGAATTGGCCTTCCTTCTGGCGTTTCCAATTTGTAGGCGCCCTGCCCAACAATCTTCGTAATGACGTATGGGCCTTCCCAATTTGGTCCTAGCTTTCCGTCCTGATCTCTTTGGTATTCTGAAATACTTTCCGTAGGACCCAATCTCATTCTTTAAACGTTCTGCACCTAACATTCTTGTTAAAATATCTGGCCATTCTCTGCTGATGTGCTGCAAGTCGTATGGAGGCTCGTTCTCTCATTTCGTCAACCGTATCAAGGCTATAACTCATGAGTTGTTGATTCGTGTTTTCGTCGAGCCATGGGAGTTTTGTCCAGTTGATGACCGGGGCCGTAGTTCTGTAGGACCACAAGACACCTGGAAGTTCATCTGCCCATGCTCCTTTCGATTTCTCTAATCTTTTCTTCATTGTATTCAAGATCGTCTTGTTGGATGATTCAGCTTGACCATTCGCTTGAGGAAAACGTGGAGTTGAAAAGTTCAACTTGATTCCCCCCAATTCTTGCAGAAGTTTTGGAAACGGTAGCTGATGAATTGGGACCCGTTGTCAGTTACAATTTCCTTCGGCAAACCGAATCGACAAATGATGTTTTTCCATACGAAGTTTTGCACTCCTAAGTCCCGTATCTTGGCAAAGGCTTCTGCTTCGATCCATTTGGAATAATAGTCTGTAAGGGCGAGCATGTAGACTCGCTGTCCAGGGGCGGTAGGCAGCTTCCCAACGATGTCCACTCCCCATTTCATGAATGGCCAAAGGGAGAGAATCGGCTTCAACTTCTCTGGTGGTAAGTGTGAGACGGGGCAAATCTTTGACATTCTCTTCGCATTTTCGAGTGATTTCAACCGAATCAGCCCGCATAGATGGCCAATAGTATCCCGTCGTGTGGGCTCGGGAGGCTAAGCTTCTTCCACCGGAATGGTTTCCACATTCTCCTTCATGAAGTTCGGTCAAAACGTACCGGGCTTCCTCTGGAGTGAGACATTTGAGGTAGGGACCAGAAAGTGATCTCTTCAAAAGTTGCCCATCATGTAGCGTGAATCTGGCAGCTTGTCGTTGAATCTTTCGAGCCTCAATTTTATCTTCTGGAAGCATGCCATTTTGTAAATACTTCTCAATTGGAGTCAACCATGAGTCGCCTGAAGTAAGTGTCGAAACTTCTTCGACTCCATGTTTCCAAATCGCAGGCCATTGCAAATATACAATTGGGATGGATTGGATTTTTTCTCCTTCAATCGCTGAACCCAGTGTAGCTAAAGCATCTGCGTGCTTATTTTCATTTCTGGGGACTTGAGAAATGGTTATCTGTTCAAATGTCGACTGGATTTCTTTTACCTTTTTTAGATAAGAAACCATCTGTGAATCTCTAGCTTGATATGAACCCTGGAATTGATTGACGATTAATTGAGAATCTGATTTCACTTCGATCTTCTTGGCACCGAGCTCTTGGGCCAAATTTAAGCCAGCTATGAGGGCTTCGTATTCGGCTTAGTTATTAGAGACTTTGAATCCACATTTAATCACCTGTTGCAACACATCGCCTTCTGGAGTTGTAATCACAATCCCCAAGCCGCATCCACGTTTATTGCTTGACCCGTCGACTGCCAATTCCCAAGTAGTCGAAGGATGGATACATTGGATTTCTTGTTCAGCTGGTACCTGTAGACTGGAACTGAAATCAGCAACAAAATCTGCGAGTGCTTGTGACTTGATCGCGTTGCGTGGTAAGTACGTGATGTCGTGTTCTCCTAGTTCCACAGCCCACTTGGTCAGTCTCCCTGAAAGCTCGGGTTTATGAAGAATGCTCCTCATTGGATACGATGTATAGACAGTGATTGGGTGCCCCTGAAAATATGGTCGTAGCTTCCTTGCTGCAGTCACCAATGTCAGTACCAATTTTTCCATATGAGGGTAGCGTGATTCTGCATCTAACAATGCTTTACTCACATAGTAGACTGGGAGTTGAGTTCCGTTTTCTTCTCTCGGATCAGGACTGCACTGCACTTACAGCTTGTTCTGAGACTCCTAAGTAGAGAAAGAGTCTTTCACTGTCGAGTGGCTTAGATAACAATGGTGGAGAAAATAAGTATCGTTTGAGCTCTGTCAAAGCCTTTTCGCAGCTGGTGTCCACTCGAAGTGTTTTGCCTTCTTCAAGGCTGAGAAGAATAGAAAACTTTATATCGGTCGACTTGGAAATGAATCTATTAAGTGCGGCTATTCTCCCAGCAAGTCGCATGACGTCTTTCGGAGTAGAAGGAGAAGGAATGTCAAGAATAGATCTGATCTGAGTTGGATTGGCTTCTATCCCTCGTCGTGTGACCAAGTATCCAAGAAATTTCCCTGAAGCGACTCCAAAAGAACATTTTGTTGGATTCAATTTCATACCGTACTCTTCATTGTGTCGAATGCCTGCTCCAAATGCACAAATGTTGTTCGGCTTCTATTGACTTTACCCCAGCATGTCATCTATGTAAACCTCCATGGTCTTCCCTATTTGCTGAGAAAACATCTTGTTCACCATTCGTTGATAAGTCGCTCCAGCATTTTTGAGTCCGAATGGCATCACTTTATAACAATATATGCCTCTGTTGGTGATGAATGCAGTTTTTTCCTGGTCGTTCGGATGCATGAGAATTTGATTGTAGCCTGAATAGGCATCCATGAAACTCAGTAACTCATGACCTGCTGTAGCATCAACCAAGGAATCAATATGAGGTAATGGGAAGGAATCCTTGGGGCATGCTTTGTTCAAATCTGTGAAGTCGATGCAAACTCTCCATTTCCCGTTCTTTCTTCGTACTATCACCACATTAGCTAACCATTCTGGGAATTGAACCTCCTTGATGGCTCCATTTTGTAATAATTTTTGGACTTCTTCATTGATGATTTGATTTCTCTCCGGGGTAAACTTTCTTCTTTTCTGTCTGACAGGAGGGTAGTTTAGATCTACATGGAGCTCGTGGGTGATTAACTCTGGGTCGATTCCGGTCATATCTTTGTGTGACCAGGCGAAACAATCATATCGCTTCATCAGAAACAATTAGGTAGGTCGGTTCGTAGCTTGGGATCCAGATTAACTCCAATTGGTACTTTGTGATCTGCATATTCTGGGTGTATTGATACTTCGTCTAGGTCTTCTACGCTTGGCTGATCTGGTGGTGAAACATCGGATCCCATCATTAATTGCTATGCCGACTGAGGTTTCGCCTTTAAAGTAGTCTGGTAACAACTTCTTGAAGCGTGTCGATCTCCTACAATCTCCTGAATTCCCCATTTAGTGGGAAATTTGAGTACTTGATGATAAGTTGAGGAGACTGCCCTCATCTCATGAATCCAAGGTCGGCCAACGATCAAGTTGTAGGCTGAGGGACAATCGAGGACCAAAAATGAAGTCAACTTATTGATTCCTCCTGCATAGACTGGAAGAGTTATTTCTCCAATGGTGAATTTATGTTCGCCACTGAACCCAATAAGAACAGTCGACTTCCTGTTGATCTTTTCTATCTCGGCTCCCATGTCGGAAAGGGCTGCCTTGAAGATGATATTTGCTGACGAACCTGTGTCGACCAAGATTCTTTTGACCATGAAATTTGCAATTTGTAATGAGATTACCAGCGCATCGTGATGCGGATTCATTCGGCTGGAATTGCTGTCGTCTGAAAATTCAATTGTAAGGTTTGTACAAGTCTCCTCTATTGACATAGTCGAATGGAAAAGATCCATTGTGGCAACCCTGGCATGTCGTTTCGCTGCGGAATATGAAACACCACTAACTTCAGAACCACCAGAAATAAAACTTACAGTATTGTTGATTGGTGGTGGTGGTATGGGGCCATCTCTTTGTCATTTCTCCTGGCCATTGTAGCCTTGCCCTTATCTGTAAGCAATTCCTTCAAGTGCCCTTTATTCAACAATTCCAATACTTCCAATCTTAAAGCCACATAATCTGCTGTCGTATGGCCATAATCTCGGTGAAACTCACACCATTTGCTGGTATCTTTTTTGATTGAATAGTCTCTGGAACGTGGGGGCCACCTTACTTCGCTTCCCATCTTCTTGAGTACCGAAACCAGTTCTCCCGGGGAAACAGTAAAATTGTAGTCTGGGAGTCTCTCCCGGTTAGCAGATTTGTCTTGTCCCCTGAAAGTTAACGGTTGGCGCTTGAAGTCCCGGTTGAAATGCTGATTCATTTTCGGAAGATCTTTCCTGTCTGTTGGCCGATGTGCTTTGTTGAGAAATTCTTTGCGCCGTTTAATAGTATCTTGAGTGTTATTGTATTGCAAACCAGAAAAATTCTCTTTTCTCTTGTTCCTCTTGTCTTCTTCCCACCTTATTTCAATTTGGGCTCGAGCCATGGCTTGATCCATCGTGTTGCATCGGAATTTAGTGAGTTTCTTGTAAAGTCCGCTTTCTAAAAGCAAACCATTTCTGAATGCTTCTACGGCTGTAGGTTGATGGAGGTCCGGGATAGTTATCCTTTCTTTATTGAAGCGAGCCACGTAGCTTCGTAAAGATTCTCCTTTCCTTTGTTGGATGGCACAAAGGTCGTCTGCAGTCTTCTCAATCTTGCAAGAACTTGCAAAATGCTCCACAAACTTGTCTGCCAGATGTTGGTATGACCCAATGGACCTATACGGAGATTGATGAACCAAGTTAGGGCTGGACCCGCCAATGTCTCCCCAAATCCTCTGCACATTCCGGCCTCCCACCGTCGAGGGGTCAGGCCTGTTGACATCATCTTATACTTGTAATGGATGATGTGGTCGTCTGGGTCAGTAGTCCCATCATACATTTTCATATCTGGGGGGCTGAATTTCCTTCGGCATTCTACAGAGGTGATGGTCTCTCAAAAAATGGTGTGTCCAGATTGTTCCAGCTCTACTCTTTCTTATTGGCAGTTTGACGTCTGGTAGACTAGACAATATCGCTTCTTTGAACTCTAACTTTCTTTGCGTATGTTGGAGGCGACTTGCTGAGCCTGGTCGGCTGAGGAAATTGGCGCGGTAAGGTGGATTTCTTGGATGGTCACCCGGCGAAGGAGTGTCATTTGCCACATCGTTGAATGTTTCCAAAAGATTGGATGGAATTATATCATTGTTGGTAGTACCCGGAGAATCACGTTGTTGAGAGGTGGAAGAGATTAATTCTAACTGCTTTCGAAGGTTTGTATTGGAGCTTCGCATGGTCAAATTCTCCTCCTCCAAAGTTCGTAACCGTTCTTGTAGCATAGATATTTGGGCTGAAGTTGGATCTGGTGTCAGCTCGCTGCTTGAAGCCATGAATGACAATTAGATTGTGCAGACTGTGAAATCTTTTGTTTGCTATAAATCGCCAAGGCCCCACGGTGGGCGCAATTGTGGATGCTGGTTTTCGCCCGAGGTCCACAATCAGAATTTGTAGATTGGAGGCATTAACGATCCTGTAAAACAAAGATAAAGTGAACGGAGTAGACTACCACACCGTATGGTGGGTGCCGGGTACACTCGACGCTCAAGTCAGTATAGTGAAATGAGCTGCCATTATGTAATATGAGGAATAAGGCTTATTGTTACCTTACTTTCTTTTGATAGCCGTGAGGGCGGTGACAAAGGAATGGAATTCTCAGAACTTGTGTCAGAGAATAGAAGTTTTTAAGAGTGATGTTCAGCCTGCCTTGAACCTTGAGTTATCTTCCCTTTTATAGATCTGAAAAGAGATTATTTTGTAGCTGTGATAAAAGATGGCAGTGGGTCCACAACGTGCTGATATATCTGGCTATGGAACCCACAACGTGTCTTGGATCCAACTTTCGGCATTGCATGTGTTTGTGTTTAGAAAAAGTAAAAATAGTTAGTAACAATCATGTCTTATGCTGTCTATTTTATTTAGCTTTTCATTTGTAGTGTTCTGTACCGATAGAATAAAGTCATCTGGGCTGGGTTTTCTAATATGTTTTTTAAGGGCCAATATTTATGGGCTTTTAGTATTGAATCTTGACGTGAAAAGACAGTTTTACCCTCGGGTCCAAATTTGGCACGTACAATATATATATATATATATTATAAAGTACAATGGTGTGGGAGGAAAGAGAAGGCAACCAATGGTTAGGATTAAGAGAGATAATGTATCCAAAGCCTATATTTATGTGGCTTAATTGGCGGCTCAGATCATTTCATTATAATCTAATGGCTGATAAAGAATCCTTCCATTATAGAATCTCTATAAAAATGGAAAATGAAAACTACCAAATAAATTAAAGAATAAAATCATTTATTTAAAGGAAAATGAAAACTACCAAATAAATTAAAGAATAAAATCATTTCATGATAGAATTTCTCTGAAAATTAACAAATAAATTAAATAACAGAATCTTAATCTCTCTGTAAATTCCGTAACACCGTGCCGGAGGCACAGACAATATCTAGTTATCTATATAAAACAAAACCCAATAGAGAGCTCTCATCTATTTAATCTAATGAATGAATTTATTTTTCATGGTGGCTCTAAATTCAATGAATCTCTTTAATTGCCAAAATTGAAGAGTTTTTTGAATTAATGGTATATTTTATGGTTGCTTTAAATTCAATGAATCTCTTTAATTGCCAAAATTGAAAAGTTTTTGAATTAATAGTTGCTTTATTGAGGGGTAAATTTTAAAATAATTATTTTTGTGCTATTTAAATAGATGAATTGGAGGAAGAGATCTGATTGGTTCTTGATGTTCCCTGCACCAAAGGAACGTCTTCATATCGACCATCCCATTTTACTCATCTTCATATTTTCATCTCAAAATAATTATGTTCGGAATGATATATAATTAGTTTAGAGTTGATGATACTCATGTGTAATTTTATGAATAGCAATGTTTATTTTCCTTGATACTTTATATAAATGCTATTTCTATGTTTTCAAGGTCTACTAAATATTTCATTAAATGCATTGAAAGTCGAAGAAACTAATTTGAAATATTATTATCAAGTTTATTTAATGAGAAATCTACAAATCAATACCGGCTAGTTTACTCTAAAATATTGATTCCCTCAGATAAATGGTTCTGATAATGATAATAATCACCTAAAGCAAGGTTAAAATTTTGCCAAGTGCAAAGTAAAATAATGAAACTATTGAGCAATAATGGAGCCGTGGAGGTTAGGCCCAACATCGCTTTTTCCATTTTCAAGAGTGTGGGGTTGATTATATTGCAGAAAATCAGAGGTGGTTAGTCGTTTAATCATTCCTGAAATTTGATTATACCCTACGAAAATCTAAGGAAGGCTTCTGACATGGTTTCTCTTCATGCATTTTAAGGTTTCCAAGAACCGGACTGGGAGAAAGAGAAAACAACTATTGTCATCTTCGGGTCCTGCCAATAGCTCAGGGACTGCAAATACAGAAGGACCCACCCCAAGTTCAGCATATTCAACACCATCAATTCACACACCCGAAGATGTGATTTCGATGCCCATTTTTCCACATAGTGGTATTACTTCCAAGCCTTCGATGATGTTTGGCACTGATGGAGCTGGCACACTTGCATCACCATCAAATCAGTTGGTGAGTGCATCTTTTGACTTATTAAATAGGTTGTGTGAGAATTTGTGAAGAAAATGTCTATAAACATTTGCTTGATTAGAACTTACAAATGAGAGACCTTTATATAGGCATTTATACAACTAACATAATAAATACACAACTACTATATTAAACACAACTACCACTATACAATTACTAGCACAACACACAACTACTACCAACTATACAATTACTAACACAATACACAACTAATATATAACATCCCCCCTCAAACTCAAGGTGGTTTAGACGAAACCAAATTGAGTTTGGAAACAAGTGTAGTGTAACGTCCCGGAAGAAAGGATTTGGTGAAGACATCAGCTAGCTGATCGGTGGATTTGAGATACTTCAAGGAAATAGTGCCACAAGCAACGTGTTGGCGAATGAAATGACAATCGATCTCAATGTGTTTGGTGCGCTCATGAAAAACATCATTATGTGCTATTTCAATAGCACTTTTGTTGTCGCAGTAAAGAGTGAGAGATGATGGTTGAGGGACTCCCATATCTTCTAGAAGCCAACGTAACCATAGAAGTTCAGCTGTAGTAGCAGCAACAGCTCTATATTCAGCCTCAGTACTCGAGCGGGCAACCAATGTCTGTTTCTTGCTGCGCCAAGAAATAAGTGAGTCACCAAGAAAAATACAGTAACCCGTAGTTGATCGACGATCAGTAGGGTCTCATGCCCAGTCAGAATCAGAATAGGCTCGAAGAACCAATGATGAAGTAGCAGAAAAATGGAGACCAGTAAAGAGAGTTCCTTTAACATAACGAAGAATGCGAAGCACTGCAGCATAATGAGTAGAACGGGGAGTGGTCATGAACTGGCTGACAATGTGAACTGCATAAGCAATGTCTGGTCGAGTGACTGTAAGATAAATGAGGCTTCCAACCAATTGTCTGTAGAGAGTAGGATCATCAAGGAGAGTGCTATCTTCATCTATAGGTGTAAGACGAATATTATACTTAATTGAAGTTGGAACTGTCTTGCTATCTGTAAGGCCAGCCCGAGAAAGAAGATCGGAGGCATACTTGGCTTGCGAGAGATGATAACCATCATTAGAATCAACAAATAACCTCAAGGCCTAAAAAATAACTCAAAGGACTAAGATCTTTCATTTCAAATTGTTGACTAAGAGCCTGCTTGAGATCTGATATGCCTGAAATATCATCTCCAGTAATAATCATATCATCAACATAAAGAAGTAATATCACAATACCCTTTTCGAATTTTCGAATAAATAAGGCCGAATCATGTGGACTGGAGGTGAATCCAATCTGTCTGACAGCGGTACTAAATTTGGCAAACCATGCACGAGGAGCTTGCTTCAAACTATATAAGGCACGTCGTAGGCGACATACTGTATTTGGTGGATGATCAAGACCTGAAGGAGGCTTCATATAAACTTCTTCAGTGAGATCACCATTGAGAAAAACATTCTTGACATCCATCTGAAACAGACTCCATTTCCGAGCAGCAGCAATAGCAAGCAGACTGCGAACTGAGGTAAGGCGAGCAACATGTGTAAAGGTCTCCTCATAATCAATCTCATACTCTTGAGTGAATCCTTTAGCAACAAGACGTGTTTTATAACGCTCAATAGATCCATCTGAATGTGTTTTGATTTTGTAAACCCATTTGCATCCCACTGGATTTTTGTCAGGAGGAAGATCAACCAAGTTCCAAGTACCAGTCTTTGTCAATGCCTGTAATTCATCTTGCATAGCTTGCTGCCAATGAGGATTAGAAGAAGCCTCCCTATAGGACTGAGGTTCATGCAAAGAGACAAGAGCAGTGAAACAATGATAATCTCGAAGGTAAGGGGGAGGATTTCTTACTCGGGTAGGATAGGGTGGAGATGAGTCACAAATGGTCTCTGGTGCAGTATCTGCAGGAGGGGCATCATCAGGAACAGACGGTGATGGAGGTTGGACATCTGTATGCTCACTATGAGTACCTGTATCAGGTGGAAACAACTCGATAGATGGATTAGTGAAAAGTGGAGGTGGATCTGAAGGTGACACTGTGAACTTAGAAAGAGAGGAGAACATAACATGTTCCCAGAAAATAACATGACGAGAGATGCGAAGTTTCTTTGACACAGGATCCCAACAACGATACCCTTTGTGTTGAATACCATATCCTAAGAAACAACGAAGTCTGGCACGGGGTTCTAACTTGTGATGCTCTGTGAGAGGAAGAAGAACAAAGCAAACACCCCCAAAAACCTTGAGAAGAACATAAGGAGGGGAAACACCATAAAGACACTCATAAGGAGACAAATTGTGTTTGGTGACTGAAGAAGGAATACGATTAATAACATAAACAGCCGTAAGGGCAGCTTCACCCCAAAAGCGTTCAGGACAAGAGGATGAAATGAGCATAGATCGAGTGGAATCTAAAATATGACGATGTTTTCTTTCTGCTCGTCCATTTTGTTGAGAGGTATATGGGCAGGATCGTTGTGAAATGGTTCCTTGGGCTTTTAAAAATTGTTGAATTTTCGAGTCAAGATACTCCTTGGCATTGTCGGTCCTCAAAATTTTGATAATTTTAGAAAATTGTGTTTTGATCATGTTTGCAAAGTCAATATAAATTTGAGGCAGTTCAGAACGTTGTTTCATAAGAAAGATCCATGTGAATCGAGAATAGTCATCAATAAACAAGACAAAATATTTAGATCCTCCCATAGTGGCTGTAGGTGAAGGTCCCCATACATCAGAGTGGACCAAATCAAATGGGGCAACAGAATTATGTTCATTATGTTGAAATGATAAAGCTGGTTGTTTTCCAAGTTGACAAGAGACACAATGGAAAGACTGGTCTTTAACAGAACCTAGTGAACCATTAGAAACTAAAGGACGAAGTTTATTTATCGAGGCATGACCAAGACGCATATGCCACAAGTGAAGAGAAGATGGAGTAGATACAACACATAGTTGGGAAAAACGATTTGAAGGAAGATGCAGAGAGGTGAGTTCAAACAGACGTCCAATTCTACGGCCTGTCCCAAGAATCTGTCCCGTCTGCGGATCCTGCACACGACAACCATTAGTGGAGAATATCAATTCTAATCCAAGTTCACATAGTTGACCAATAGAAATAAGGTTGAATGTAAGTTTGGGAATAAGAAATGTATTTGGTAATGTGAGTGTAGATGTTGATATGTGGCCAGACTGACTTACAAGCATTTGTGAGCCATCTGCAGTGAAAATTGGAGAAATATTTGTGGTGGGAGAGGTGGAAGAAAATAACGGGGATTGAGAAGTCATATGATTGCAACAACCAGAGTCAAAATACCAAGGAGAATTACCTGAATTGACAGATAAGGCAGTAGAAGTACTGGGATGAGTGGAGAGTATTTGTCTAAGGAGTGTTTCTAAGTTACCAGTGGATGTAGGAGAGGCAGTGATCTCAGAGGTAGCAGCAGCAATTGGAATTGCTATCTTGGAGGGCTGGTCAGCTCTTGGTGGACGAGTGGGGCATTGCTCAATGGAATGGCCAGACAGCTTGCAGTAGCGACAACCCACCTTAGTGGGACAGTGAGAGGCAATATGGCCTTTTTTCTTGCATTTGTGACATTCAGTAAGACTACATTCAATCAGAGTATGACCAGATTTGTTGCAGGTACGACAAAATTTACCTCCACCTTTTGAGAAATGTTTACCCGCGACGGCAAACACAGCCTCATCGTGAGATGGCTTAAGTAAGCCGAGACGAGTTTTTTCAGACAATAACTGAGAGACAGCAGCTTCTAATGTAGGCAAGGGAGATTGATGTAACAATGAAGCTCGACAAGATTCAAAGTCATCAGTAAGGACCATAAGGAATTGAATTAGCCGCATACGGTCACGATGTGCCGTATAATTAGTTGCATCAACAGTGCAACTCATTGATGGTTCTGACGGAGCAAGTTGGTCCCAAATATTCTCCATTTGTGCAAGAAATTCAGTAATAGACTGACATTTTTCTTGTTTCAAATTATGCAACTTTTCCCACAATTGATACTGACTAGAGAGATCAGAAGATGTGTACCTTAATGCAAGCAGATCCCAAACTTCTTTGGCAGTTTCATAGCTGCCAAATTGATGATGAATGACTGGAACCGAAAATATTCCGGAACCATGTCAGAATTTGATGATTCTTATTGTCTCAATCCTCGAGACAATTAGCGAGTTGTCCTTCAGTTTCATCAGTGAGACGAGTGGGGGACTTGACATCGCCAGTAACATAGCGCCATAGTTTCCTACCCTTGAGAAAACTACGCATTCCCTGAACCCAGAGACGGTAGTTTGAACCGGTGAGGACGGTAGGGATGGGTTGCATAGCATCTGACTTTTCCATTTGTCAAATAGTATAAGATCGGGATTGATTTTGACGATTCAGATTATGCTGACGCGGTGGATGACTGTGTGCTGACGTGGCCGTCTTCAACCTCCAGAAAATACCACCGTCCTTGTCTTGATGTGAACAAGCTGATGGTATGCTCAAAATTAATTTTTAACAACTTTCCCGAAACCCAAATTTTCGGAACCAAGTTTCGTTTGATGTGTTCTTTACCTGCGGAAAGAACCTAAGCTCTCTGATACCATGTGAGAATTTGTGAAGAAAATGTCTATAAACATTTGCTTGATTAGAACTTACAAATTAGAGGCCTTTATATAGGCATTTATACAACTAACATAATAAATACACAACTATTATATTAAACACAACTACCAACTATACAATTACTAGCACAACACACAACTACTACCAACTATACAATTACTAACACAACACACAACTACTAACAACACACAACTAATATCTAACAGGTTGAAACAGTTGAAACTTCATGCATGAATTCTCATTGACGTTCCATTTGGCAGTGGGATGATAAAGATCTTCAATTGCAGTCTGATATTGACTGTTTTGTGGATGATAGGCCCCTTGGTGACGATGTTGAGTCTTTTTATCCCATGATACTATAGGCCCCAGAGACTCTGGTGGTCGTGGTATGAATCTTAGCTAAGGTAAGCAAATACAGATTTTTATACTTGTTAGAATCATAACATAATTATTCAAAGATACGAATATGATTGTATAATATCTGAGATACGATTATGAATTTAGTGTAGTTATTTGTATATTTAGCTTCCATATTTAATTATTTATCTTGATGTAATGCCTATATAAAGGCTCATCCCATTTACATTCTACATATTGAGAAATACATAAATAATTCTCATTTTTTAATAGTACGGATGATATTGTGTGAGGAATTCTACCGCTTGATATGTGTTGACGGCCAAAATCGGTCAACACCAAAGGCAAATAGAACAAACGTATGAACACGGTTTTTAACGTGGTTCGACTAAACTAAAGCCTACGTCCACGTGCCATTCTTATTTATGAAGTTAAAGGATTCTCATAAGCTTACAATTTTGCATTGATTTTTACAGAATTTCGGTATCACTCTGGTTCTTAGATGCCTGTTATAGTGAATTCTCCCATATTTATAGTGTTGGGGAGGCGTTACAACATTAAAATAAGGTAATCGTTGTGGAAGACAATCATGGGATTACATTGCCATAATTATTCCTAATTTATAGGGATTTAATTCTATCTTAAATGTATCCTAAATGAGAGGGAGAGATTCTCGGCGATCTCGTCGACTTGTGGTGGTGTCATTCCGTTTATTGAACTTTCAAGGACGTTCTGAACTCTATGCAGCCTTTGGGTTGCTAACAACGATCTGCAAACAACAATCCAGATCTCTCGAGAGCATATTACCCGCTGTCTCCAGGTCATAGAGAATGCGTCCAGCGATCTCTTTTGGACGAGCACGTATTGACCTCAGGGGCAGTCCATGTCCTCGGTGACCTTAGCGAGGTCGATGGTGGCCTTCCATGGCGAGCGGACTACACTTAACGAGCTGAACTCTCTCTCCATTAGGCTCCTTGTGCTAGTGGACATGTTTCACTTGATTGGGCTCATTATGGCTATGATCTCGTTTCTACCCATAACATTATCCCCTTAGCTTTTGGCACGCTTTTGCCATGGTAGAAGCTTGATAGTGAGCTCAAAGGGTATAGTCCAAGAGATCCAATCCTCGCGAGCTGATTCTGGCACCAATTTGGAATTTCAAACACCATGGACGTCGCTTCAGGATGTGATAGTTGTCTTGTTGCATTTAATGCCTAGGGCTGTCTCACATTGTACGATGGGGCGCATCTGCAGCGCTCCCTAACCGTTGATCTATGGAGATGATTCATTATTCAGATCCAACAGCTGGGACGAGCTTCCATATATGAAGAGGATCTTGTTGCCAGAAAATCACTTTTACACTCTTTACCTTCGAATGAGATCATCCAACCTTTCCTCTTCAATCTTTCTCGCCACCGTCATCCATCGTTCCGGTCGTCGTCGCAAGTGCTCCTTCAACCTACACTCATCGTAAGTGCTCCAAACCCCCTCTCCCTTATTATGATTGTTGATGTTGTTTATTGAGATTAGTTAGTAGCATTATATCTGTTTGACTGCTTTTATGCTCAGCAAGTCTTGTGTTCTCAATTGAATTTGTATCAAACTTTTGATCTTTAGGATATTGTTTAGGGAATTGGGTTGGTGTTTGTGGGTTTTGGACGATCTTGTGATGTTTTTCGACCTTGTAGGTGTATCTTAGGGTTATGGCGTTTATAAACGACCTGGATATTTTGATTCTAGGATGTTAGAGCTATAGCCTTAGTAACGTTTCTTAGCTCGAGTCTGTTGCAGACCCCACTGATCCTGTGTTCTCGCCTCTGTAAATGTCTGGTCAAAAACTTCGTTCACACCGTGTTGAAAGTGGGGATGATCCTAAAGGGTCTGGCTCCCCCCCGGTCCATCTCCTCAGCACAAGTGACGCACCAACGACTGAGGTTGTAAGCCACTATTCGAGGTTCCTGGAGGCATCTTGGGCGTCTACCTCAGGCCAGGAGGTTACAGTAGCAGGTGCCCAAGTGGGTGAAGCTTGAGCTGATGAACTGATAAGTACGATGGTGGTAGCGCGTGAGGCCACGGGGAACGAGCCTGGTGGGGACCCATAGCAGAGGCCACAGATTGAAACAGCCATGCCTCAGGGAATAATTGTCAACCCCACGCGCCGCAGGAAATATGACCTCATCGAACTCGACTCCAAGATGTCATAGGGGGAGCTAACAAAGCTCGTGAAAACGTATTCCATCCCTAATGGGTACATGGTGCTCGTCCCAATGCCCAGGGATAGATACTTCTTTCCACCCCACGGGAATATCACTCTGAGCCCTGCACACCTCAAGGTCGGACTAAGTATTCCTTTGTCTGATTTATTCTTCCATTTGTTGAATTTGATCGGGGTCGCGCATTTCCAGTGGTCACCTAACTCCTATCATCATTTTGTCTCACTGTTTCTGTTTATGCGGCGAGTTGGGTCCTTGCCGCCTAGCGACAACATAGTGAAATATTTGTTTAAGATGAACAATAACCTCATGGGCAGAAAGGGCAAGTGGGATGATATCTATTACCTAACGACGCGAGCTAAGCGCTTCGACAAGCTGCTTGCTGAATCTCCCTCCAACGTGGGAGGCTATAAAGACCGATTTTTCTATGTCACAGGGTCATCTGTGAACCGCGTCGCAAAAAAAGACTTCGCCTTTAATCCTAGTAAGGGCCTGAGTTGCTCGTTTCTTCTTTTTACAGAAGGAACCGGGTCACCGAAGAAGCTCGATTCTGACAATCACCTGTTGGATCCTCAGATAATATAAACTGAGACCAAATGTTCAGATCTGCGACGGTCCTCACTCACTCGTTAATATTTCAAAAACATTAAACACCAAATGAGCATTTAAGATCTAACATCCATAACATCAATTTCACTTAACGTAACGTTTTCATTGCTTAAGTAATAGAAAAGCGATTTGCAAAAATGGAGAAGTCTTGTACTCTGCTCATTTACTTTGACAAAGGGACGCCAGCAATTGCAAATGAAATTAAGGAACCTCTTGAAGGCAATGATGTGACTACAAAGGTTGATGCCATGAAGAAGGCAATTATGCTTTTGTTGGATGGTGAAACCTTGGCTCAGCCGTTTATCACTATCATTAGATTTGTTTTGCCTTCTAAGGACCACACAATACAGAAACCGTTGCTTCTATATATGGAGATCATTGAAAAACAGATGCTAAGGGTAAAGTCTTGCCTGAAATGATTTTGATTTGCCAAAATCTATGGAACAATTTTCAGCACCCAAATGAATATATTTATGGGGTTACTTTGAGTTTTCTTTGCCGCTTGAATAAGACAGAAATAATTGAGCCGTTGATTCCTTTAGTTTTGCAAAATTTGCAACATCAGCACCCATATATTAAAAGGAATGCCATATTGGCTGTAATGGCAATATATAAGCTTCCACAAGGTGAGCAACTTTTTATGGATGCACCTGAAATGATTGAAAAGGTTCTCTCAACATAGCAGGATCTATCAGCTAAGCGGAATGCATTCCTCATGCTCTTTACTTGTGATCAGGATCGAGCAGTTAATTACCTATTGACCTATGTTGATGGGGTTTATGAATGGGGTGAATTGCTTCAGATAGTTGTACTGGAGTTGATTCGGAAAGTTTTCCGAATAAACAAGGGAGAGAAGGGGAAGTATATCAAGATCATTATATCATTGTTGAGTGCCCCTTTAACTGCAGTTATTTATGAATGTGCTGGGACACTTGTCTCTTTGTCTTCTACACCCACTGCTATTAGAGATGCTACTAACACCTACTGTCAGCTTCTTCTATCACAAAGTGACAACAATGTCAAGCTTATTGTACTTGATTGACTGAATGAGCTCAAGTCTTCACACATATAAATAATGGTTGATCTAATCATGGATGCTTTGAGGGCACTTAATAGCCCTAATCTTGACATTCGAATGAAGACTCTTAATATTGTGCTTGAGCTCACTCGTAGAACTCACGAAGGGCCCTCACAGTGGATTTGTAGACTCTTGTAAAGCCTGGTGTTTTAGTCCAAGCCTGCTGAAACTGCGATCAACACACTTTCCTCTGACGACTTGTCAACTTAACTGGCTTTTCGCTGAAAACGGGCTAGGTAGTCCTTCAGCGGCTCGCATTGTTTCTGGTAGATCGTTGTGAGGTGACATAGTGGGACTAGTTGCATTCTGAGAGCTTGATACCGTTGGAGAAACATCTCTTGGCATTGCTCTCAGCTCGAGATACTCGTTGATGGTAGACCTCGCAGCCATTTCCTAGGTACCTCGCCTAGCGTCGCCGAGAAACACCTACATTTTACTCTGCTATTTGTTGTTACCAAATCCATTTAAACGTTGAATGCACCCAGGTCGGTGAATGGGTCACTTTTCGCCTCGGAGGTGGGGATGTTCAGCATTTTGAAGCGATCGGGTAACGATTCGTCGATAATCTCCCAAGTAAAGGGGCTCTGCTCGGTGTACCTGTTCATGGGCTCTTCTAGTGAACCTCATCCTTGTTCCAATCTTTCAAGCCGTCACATGAGTTCCTGAATGTCATTATCTTGTCCCCTTGCAGTTTGCGCAACCGATTCCCTACTTGACCGTCCCCCCAAACATGATTCACGGTCTGTAGGGTATAGGGGGTCAGTTGATTCTGGGGGCGTCTCCCTTGCTGCTGTGGTGGTCCACCTTGTATGTCCCTTCGTTAGGCCCGATCGCCCCTCGAGCCTTGAAGTGTTTCTCTAAGTTGGGCCCCTTCTCTGTTCGAGGGGCTGTAAGCTGAGTCCCTATTCCTACTGAGCTCACATGACGACGACCAAGATCGTCAGTGAAAATCAAAAGACCTTGGTTATTACCTCGAAGCTCGGGGAGGTTGCCTCTCTCATGTTCTCGCCCCACGTCGTCATTGTTGCCCTGTCCAAGACCGTTGGCCTAGTTTTAGGATGACAGTTTTTTAGAACGCCCGCGATTTCCTCGAGCTACTTCGTGTGCCCTAGGAGATCCCTTATTTTGTTGCTCGTGTCTTGGTTGGTCGTGGGCCAATTGCTGCATGGTCCGCAATACCTTGCTTATGGTGTTCTCCAGCTCGTTCTGCCTTTCAATACACGTCTGGAGGTCGTTCGGCGAGCCTGCATTGCCTCGTTCTATGTTTTGAGGCACCAACACACCGTTTCCTCCCCTCCTATCTTTTGTCGGAATTGGAGGGATTAGGGGAGGCATGACGTCATCACCAGTGGGCGAAGCTCGTTAACCTATATTGATGTTTTTTGTATTGAGGGGCCTTTCTTCTAGCGCCAAAATGTTAACGGCCAAAACCGATCAACACTGAAGTCAAATAGAACAAACGTATGAACACTGTTTTTAACGTGGTTCGGGTAAACTAAGGCCTACGTCCATGAGCCACTCTTATTTATGAAGCTAATGGATTCTCATTAACTTACAATTTTGCACTGATTTTTGGATAGTTTCGGTACTCTCTCTGGTTCTTAGATGTCTGCTACAGTGAATTCCCTTTATTTATAGTATTGGAGAGGCATTTCAACAGTAAAAAAAAAAAGGTATATGTTGGGGGAGACAATCGTGAGATTCCGTTGTCATATTTATCTCTAATTTATAGGGATTTAATTATATCTTAAATGTATCATAAATATGAGGGAGAGATTCTCGACGATCTCGTCGACTTGTGGTGGTGTCCTTCCTTTTATTGAACTCTCCAGGACATTATGAACTCTATGTAGCCTTTGGGTTGCTAGCAATGATCTGCGAGCAGCGATCCAGATCTCTCGAGAGCATATTACCTGCGGTCTCCGGGTCGTAGAGAATGCGTCCAACGATCTCTTTTGGACGAGCTCGTTGTGGCCTCAGGGGCAGTCCATGTCCTAGGTGATCTTAGCGAGGTCGATGGTGGCCTTCCATGGCGAGCGAGCTACACTTAACGAGCTGAACTCTCTCTCCATTGGGCTCCTTGTGCTAGTGGGCCTGTTTCACTTGATTGGACCCATTTTGGCTATGAGCTCGTTTTGACCCATAACAGTATGTTTGTCTTAAGTTTATGCATTATGGGATTCTTGAAGATGGCTTTATTGGTGGACATGCACAATTATTTGTTTATTTGAAGAATGATGACTATTTTTCTTCTTGTCCACATTTTATTTTCTTCTGGCTGGATCTTTAGTACAATTTCAGAATTTGGAATCTTCTTGTGAAACGCGTAGGAAATTCTTCGTCTTGGGCAGATACTATTTCTTATTCTTGTGCTGACACTTTTTATTATACATTCAAATCTTATTCTACATATGCATATATCTGTCAACTTATCCACGCTACCCTGTTGTACCTAGCCATGGTCATTGTTTTGCTACTTTTCATGGAGACTTTCTGAACTTTCAAATAAGCTTTATTTCTTTGTTGATGCATGTTCCTTTCCCATGAGTACTTGAATCTCTTAGTTTAGAAATGAGTTGCTGGAAGCATCATGTAGGACTCTTCTAGTAAATAATGCAATTGAAAGAAAGTGAAATTCCAAAACTTTCTATTTGAATATAATCCTATATGATGTGTTATAATTCATTTTAAAGTGCAGAATTTGCATTTGAATCCTGAGTTTGCATTAAGGAAGTAAATCTGTTTGATTACTGATGTCAGTTTCAGTCCAAGCATGCCACGTCTTGCAACATCTTCATTTGACAAGACTGTCACAGTTTGTGATGCTGGCAATGTCAGTAGACACATTTTCCCTCTTGACTTGTTATGGCGATTTATGTACTTTTTGCTTTGTTTCTTTTTTTTTTTTTTACATTTGGAACGTATTTTCTTCAACATTGTTGTTTAGTGGAGGTGAAACGACATCAACTTAAAAGAACATCATCCATTTCCATTTACTCTGGCTTTTAGTGGCAGTGAAACCACGTTATTTTTTTAAAAAAAATTCTCTTTTTGTGTGATGTGGGCTGAATTTGTTTTTGCAGAATGTATGTTAGTAATTAAAAAGTGGAACCTTGTAACGTGGGTTGGATAGGATGCATTGAATTCTTTCATCATTTTGTTGTATTGTTCTTGCTTATTAAAACCATTATTCATGATGTTCTATTAACTCCGTACCTTTATGGGGCATTCTGCATCTGTTATGACTTGAGCTGTAACGGCAACAATTTCCATTCCTGCATTTTCCATCCTTCATATCCGTCAGTGCTGGTGATTTGCTGATACCAGGCAAGGTTTTTTGTTATATCGTTGTTCGTTTAGTATTAGATATTTCTGACACACAATTATGAATACTTCTTTGGAACTTTGGAACATGAATGACAACAAAACTAGGACTCTGTCAGCTCGCGTCGCGACGGACTGATAGGAGCACTGGCTGTATCAACCGCGACAAGATTAGTTGCTTCAGCCAGTCAAGATAGGTTTGTATCCCCATGTAATTGCTCTTGTACCACTATTAGCCTTTTTCTTTCTTCATTCTAATCAGTTTCTGTTATATATTCTTGTATTTTTTGGTTGCCTGATCCTTGGTAACCTTAGTCACTAACCTTGTATGCAGTATGTATTGTCGACGTGGACACTTCTGATGAAGCCACATGGACATGTTTGTAAAATGTCTGTACTCGGTTTTAAGAATTATATGTTCCCCAGTCACTGTCACCGTAGCCTATTATCTTGTGAAGAGTAACTCAGAGTTATTGTCCCGTTTAATTCGAAAATTTATTAAAATATTTCATATTAATTAATGAAAAGTTTGATTATTTTTTATGAAAATTAAATTTTACCATCACTTAATTAATATTCTGACCACGTCTCTTAAATATAAGGAATGAGGCAACTATGAAGCTTTTATTTCATTTTTCAGTTGTATATATATAACATGATCTCTGTGTCAAAAAATGTAATAATGGAAACTCATCATGACAAAAACGTGTAAGTTTCAAACTTTTTTTTTAAATGTTGGAGAGTTGTACAAATTGATTATTTTAGCTCATATTTTACTCGTCAATTGAAAAAAAAAATACCATTTCTTTAAAATATATGACTTAAATATAAACATCAAAATCTTCTCCATTAATCTCATTCAATCAACGAAATTCAAATCATTAAATATTATTATGAATTTGAATATATATTATTGGATGGGTTAAATAAATAGTTAGATTTTGATATCTAATTTTAAGTTAAAATAGCTCATGGTAAATATGGATCAGGATTCAGAGCTTTCTTAGCTGAATCGAGATCTAAAAATATTATATAGATCAAAATGTGAGTATATTTGATCTGGAGTTTCGGATTCTGATAATATGCATACATTTTTGCATGGATTTGGATCAGGATATTTTTTTTTTTTGGAATCGTTGGAAACCTCACTGTCAAACCACTCATTCTGAGCTTAAGCGGAGCAAGTAAAATCTCTGGCTGTCCCAGACTCTTACAAAAAGTGCACCCTCTGGATTCGTACATAGGACCTCAATATGAGATCATGGACCCTACACCACCAAACGCGCTCATTGGTAAGGGTGGCAGAAAAGCCCGGGTCGGGTCCGGCCCGGCCCGGGATAAAAACGGGCCGATCCGGGCGCTAGAAAGATAAGCCCAGCTCTGGCTCGGGCCCGAGCCGGACTCAGCATTTTTAGCCCGGGCCCGGGCTAAAAAAAACAAACAAAATTACAAAAAC
Organism: Zanthoxylum bungeanum; assembly: GCA_019454045.1. NCBI lineage: Eukaryota > Viridiplantae > Streptophyta > Magnoliopsida > Sapindales > Rutaceae > Zanthoxylum > Zanthoxylum bungeanum. Next base: position 74,500 of record SKCR01032868.1, read on the forward strand.
AAAACTCAAAACACTTTCTCTACTTCTTTATGAGTGCAGTAAAATTGAAGAAATCCAAAGAAGTAACTTTTCTTGACAAATTGAAGAAATCCAAATATGCTTTTGGTAGAAAACCAATCAATTTAGTGAAGTTGAAGAACTTGGTGTGCTTTTGGAAGTAACATTTAAATGAGGAATGATATTTTACTGTTTTTTGGTTCAAAATAATGAAAGATTTTTTTTTTGAACAATCGAGCCAGATTTGGCCCGAGCCCGAGCCCGAGCCCGGCCCGGCAGAAGCTTGGACCGGCTTTTCCCAAGCCCGGGCCAAAATTTTATCTTTCGGGCTCGGACCGGACTTTTCAAAACCCGGGCCCAGTCCGGCCCGTTGCCACCCTTACTCCGGATACAAACGAATTCACAAAATCTCACACCTAAATCTGATTTTTTTTAAGTGTATCCGGATAAGTTTACTGTTCTTTTGTCCTCAATTGTATAGTTTTCATTTATCAAAACGTCATGTGATTACTGCTTATTCAAATTTAGTGAATAAAACAAAGGTTGGTTTGGTTGTTTAACTTAGTTTTCCACCACGTTGCTCGTCGTCTTATTCCTTGGAGGATCTCATGTCATAATTGAGAAAGCAATTTTTTCTTTGATTTGATTTGATTTCCAAATAATGCTGCCATTTTTGTTTGCATATGCATACTAATTGAGAACAAACCAAATGCTTGACTATATTCATTTCAGAGATGGTATTTGGATAATCAACTTATACGATTGGTTAACTTTTAAAAAAGAGAACCCTAAATTTAAAATGTTTAATTTTTAAATATATAATATGTTTTTTTATATTATTATTTCTTATTATTGATAGAAGCTCATTTTAAGAATTCATTTAGAGCCTTCAAAATTGAGATAACTCGAGGCCACTCTACTACATTTCAAGTTTCGTTTCTATACATTGATCTGTTGTATGGGATGTATTATTTACCATTTTAAACATGCATTATTCAATCAAAATTATTAAATAACAATGAATTAACCACTAATGCATAGAGATATAAAAACCTGAAAATGTAGAAGATGACGAACTTAAACCAAGTCGAATTTTTCCTCCGTCTTTAAGAACTTATTAACTCTGCCTCGGTGCAGTACGGATTTCTTGTGGCTAACGTTCTCCTAGGATTTTTAATTGCTTCTTGTAGAAGTGACACTTCTTTCTTCAAGAACACGAATTATGACACATAGTGAAAACTCTCTCTTTTATGTAGACATTAAACTCTCTAATTATGTTTAAAGATAAAATGATAATTAAATGTAAGAATAAATGAAAAATGAACTTAATGACTCTTTTTTATAGACATGAAATATATCTTTATTTCAAAATGTACATCACTTTAAAAGTTATGACCTCCAATGAAGTTTTTCAACCCTAAGAGTCACGTTCTTTCCTATTAAAAAACACATCATTTCTAATAAACCTTTTTAAAGGGATGATTAGTTTGGATCTTGTGATGAGATTCAATCATTCAAGGTTAGTTGTTCTATTCTTTTCATCCATCAAACATTTTGAAAACCCAAGGGGTCTCCCATGATATTTACCTAGAGGGTCTGGCAATTTGTCTTCTTATTGCAATTCGGACAAAGGCCTGAAATTTTCAAGATATCTATAGTACTTCCCAAATCTTGCAAAAAGTACGTAAGCTCTTTTTGTCTTTTATCATTTCCAGCCACCACATCAAGTGAGCTGGCGAGACAGGTGGATAGAAGAAACCCAATCAAAGAATGACACGTGGTCGTACTTAAGTGCCTAATTACTTTGACCAGACTGCTTATCATTTACATCATGAATGATGAATTATAAGTAAATCAATGACAAATCATCTGGTTTTTTGTCCTTTCTAATCTGACGTCATTGCATCGACAAGTGGGCCCATATTTCTCATTTCATCTTCAAAAAATGAGAAAATGGATTTTGTGTGTATATATATACATGAGAAGTGATAGACATACTTACATTTCTACATAAAATAATTACACTTTTCTTATTGTAACTACAGTGATCGCTACAATGATCATTGTAACTATAGTGATAGAGATATAGTTATTTTATGTATAAGTATAAATGTGTCTATCATTTTTTATATATGCATTACACTGTTGTTTTGATACATAACTGTTCTTTCTGTTTATTATTATTTTGTGTATATTACACCTTTTTTTTTTTTTTTTTTTTTTTTTTTTTTTTTTTTATCATTGGCTATACCCAAGCTCCTGAGGTACGAAGATTTAGCCATTTTATTATACGGCCCTATCATTTATATAAAGACTAATTTTATTTTGATGACTCATCATTGATTATGTCTCGAATGAGATGTCAGATGAGAATAAGACCCGAAGGCCGTGGGAATATATAATACTTATAAATTAATAGAATCAGGTCTGGAAGCTAATAATTACAACAATTAATATTCACCCATGCCATTATAAGTAATTAAACCTAAGACGGCCTACTTTATAGAATATAGATGCCTTAAACAAATGAGTTGTCATATGTTAACAATAGTAATTTTATCCATATTTATCCACAAAATGGATGTTACACGCATTAATCATCATCATATATTAATTAAATTGTGATACAGGAAAGTGCTTTTTCAAGGCTCTTAGCCTTTAAGCTAATAAACTCCTTCACAGTCACAGAACGGTACCTAGCAACTTCTTGCCCAGACTCAACAAAAGGCACAACATGAGAATCAGCAGGAGGGTTATAAAAGTAAGCAAGTGATAGCCTCTGCCATTTTTGATTCACAAACACACGATGAAGCACATTAGGGAACCGACCATTAGATAAAATATGAAAAAAATCACCAACATTAACAACTAGGGCACCATCAACAGGCATCACTGAGACCCACCCAGCTTCTTGTTTGAAAATTTGAAGCCCAGATATGGAACTCTGATGAAGAATTGTTATGAGGGATGTGTCTGTGTGTGGAGCAAGACCCTGTGCTCTGTCTGGTTCTGGGCATGAAGGGTAAGAGTTTAGTTGTAAAGCACAACTTGAACCAATCCAGTTCATTTCTTCTTCTTGTTCTTCTGATATGTCCAGTGATTTGATTATCAGTTTTGTGAGTCTCTCTGCTAGAATATTCATTTTCTTCTGATAATTTTCCATTACGTCACTGTCAATACCGACAAAAATTGCAACAAATTATTAGTATATAATAATTATCAAAATAGGGGCTAGAATAAGATAAATTGTTGTTTTTTTCCTTTTATATTTTACAAAAATCATTTCGAAAGTTAAAGTGAAGCATTTTGTAACAAGATAAGAGAATGTTGGTAGCTTTCTCATATTTCTTTTCGTTAAAGTTTTTTTTAAAAATGACTCCATTCATGATAAAGTTGGTCATGTGGATAGTCAAAATAGACGGTTAATTAATATCTTGAAATTTGACCTAACTTAAATTTATGATATGATTTTTATAAATTTTTTTATCATAAACTCAATTAGAACCCTCAAATTTTAGGATAATTTAAGGCCGATTTTATCCATGACTCGATCTTGGGGACAGCACAAACAGACAACTACTTGGGGTCTTCAAATTTGACCCAAACGTTCTATTTTAGAACTCGTTTAAGGCCGCTCCACTAGCAACAAAATAACCCCCAAAAAAAATTTAGAACTCGAATACATCAAAAGAGAAAACTTTAGAAACATATAATCCATATAAAATTGTTAACGTGCATGCATGGAGAGTACTGAATGCTTACCAAAACTTTGCATGATTATGAGGCCAAAGTAGGTTAGCATGATCAAGTGTTGAAGTACCCATGATAGTAAATCCTTCATGCCACATATACTTTTCAAAAAATGGACTGATCCGAGCAATCCCATAACCAGTAGCTGCTCCGGGAGCTCGCAAGGCCTTCAACTTCTGTCTCGCCGGCAAGGAAAACAGCCTGCGAGCCTCAGACTCGGCGTCCTTCAAAAGATTCAAAGGAATGCCATGGTTAATGAGCTGGAACACACCCCATTTCTCACATGCATGCCCTATGAGTTGTGTCACTTTAGGGTCCCTAAGGTCGATGACCGGCACGGGTAACGAGTTGCCGGAGATATCACCGGAGTTGTGCCACGTATGTGATTCGGGCACGGAGCAAACGGAGTTGAAGTCTATTGGGATTATGTGATGAAGATGCGTAGGATGGTCTCTATAAGCTTCAGAGAGAGTAGCGTTACTCATAGTGCAAAAGTATTAAGGGGGAAAAAATAAAATTAGGGCTTGTAATTGAGTGAGTGTATAATTAGATGATTAGATTGTATTTATAAATAAGCAAAATATTAGGGGCTAAAAAGGTGAAAATTTATTAAATGGGTTTTAGCTTAAGATGATGATACAGTTGGATTGAGGGTGGCTAATTGGACAATTTGGTGTCTGTTTGTGAATTTTGATTTGGAGTGATGTGATTAAGATTAAAAATTAAAGATTTAATTATATGGTTGAATAAGACAAAAGAGAGAACAAAATTTGAAGGAAGTTGTGGGCATCTCAAAGACTTAAAAATGTTCATTTATTTTATTATTATTTTTTTGTTTGTGTAGAATGACAAGGGCTTAAATTAGATAGGTCTTCATTTGTTTTTATGTAGCATTTTAAATTTTGGTAATTTTTTTTGTCCACAAGCTAGAAATTTTGAAAATGGGTTTCAGAATTTACATGCAAATTAATGAAGTACACGATTAGCCAAATGTGGGCAATATTCATTTTGGTTAATAATTACTATTATTATATATACAGCCAAATCAAAATTTTAAATTTATTATGTATTTATAATTAAATTTGATTCTAAATTTGATTCTCAAGATGATCTTGTGTGTCTTGCATGATGGATTGGCAATTAAAAAACAAAAACCAAAAATAAAAATAAAAATTTGAAAACATGAAAAATGGTTGTTGCCAATTTAAATTTGACCAGTTGGATTTTGCATATTTGCATGCTACCTACTTTGACAAAATAAATTATTTTTATCATGTAGTAAATTTTTTTTTCTTTTTTGTTTTGGGCTGAAGTATTTTTGTTTTTTAGAATTTTTGTATATTGTGTTGTGTAATTTTCTGTGCATTAATCATTAATGATCTACTTTTTGATATGTACTAAAGAGGCGACTTGAGTGGGTAGGATTTATGATTTGATCTTCAAGTCCTGAGTTTGAATACAGAGGGTGTGTTTCTTGTAAAAATATGTGATAGTTGGGAATTTTACATGTCGCGTTTAAGCCTGGAAATGGTGGTTTGGCGGCGGGATTTCCAACAATTTCAAAAAAATAAATTTACTTTAGTGGGTGGGAAAGCTTTTTACAATTTAATATGACTTGAGTAGTCCATATTTGTCCCCAAATGGTCTGGTTTTGTGTTGTAGTGTTCAGAGGATCTGGCTTTGAGGTATTGGGTTCGAATCCAGATAGTACATTTTTTTATAAGAGTCTGAAACAATCGATAATTCTATATGCTCCACGTAAGTCTGGAATTTGTGATTTGGCGATGAAATTTCTAATAATTCCAAAAAAAAAAAAAAAAAAAAAAAAAAGTAGCCCATATTTCACCACTCAAGCACCGGTAACATATATTTTCTCTCGCAATGAAAAGTAAGAAAATCTCATATTTTGATCAATTCAAGGTAAAATTGGGGTTGCTCCTTCAACAAAATTGAGTCAAAAGATTCATATTCAAAATATATTTATGAGAAAATGTGGTCTCTTTAAGATATACTCAAACGTTTAGAAATTAATTAATCGATAAAGATATATGTATTTAATAATGCGGATCTAAAACACTTCTATAAGAACATGTACTATCAACGTGTGCAAATATAAGAAATTATATTTAACTGTACCAAAAATTTTAACATTAAATATTTATTTATTATACCAATATATATCCAATTAATTGGCACGTGGGCCAAAAACTCTTACAAAGGGACCTCTAATTTCAGAATTGTCTGACCAAAGAACTTGTGGAAATTATATGGGTAAAATGAGGCTAAGTTCAAGTAGTTCATGATGAATATTCAGAAATTTGACATTCAAACTCGAAAGGAATAGTGGGTAAAAAATAAAAAATAAAAACATTTTTCAAAGGGCAACCCTTTTGTCAGCTTAGAATTTGGAAGAATTAATCATGAATAATCATTATAATGAGATTAAAATATATGAATTAGTCAACATGGTGCAATACCAAACATTAGTTTAGATTATATAGTCATTATTATTTGTTACTTCTTTTTTTTTTTTAAATCGTTGGAAACACCATCGCCAAACCATCTTTTTCGGACTTAAGCGGAGCAAGTAAAATCTCTGACTGTCTCAGATTCTTATAAGAAACACACTCCCTGAATTCGAACTTAGAACCTTAGGATGAGATCTTCAATTCTACACCACCAAACCACGCCCATTGGGGACTATTATTTATTACTCATCATATTGTAAAGTTTAAACCCTTTTTTCAATCTTCATTTCCTTAAAATAGTCATTATTACTCATCATATTGTAAATTTTTTTTTTTTTTTAAATCTCCATTTTTTTTCCTTAAAAAATGTAAATGATAGACCTACAACTACCCACCTGACCACTTAAAAAATTTGACATAAATCAAGAAGAATACAAAATGTTTGATGCCTTAAGATAAGATTATTTTTAATTAGTTTTTTGAAAGAAAAAAATTGTTTGATTTGAAACATAGCCAAGCTACCTAGGTCTTAATTTTTGTTAAATATATAGTAAAATGACAAAAGTAAAAGTTAACAATCAAATATTTTTGTCTCATTGAGTGACATATTAAAAGGACTTTATGTTAATGAAGATTTGATAAAGCATTTTTTTATTCCATTTGTCTCACACAACAATGGGTTGAATTTGCAGCTACACAAACCCAATATACTTAAAAATAAAATTAAGGCCCAACAAAGGCTGTGGTGTTGATAATTTTTTTTTTTTTTTAATATGAGAAAAGGATTTAGAATTTTAAAATTTACTCCAATCTACATAAATAAATTTTTTTTTTTTTTAGACAATATTCATATAGACCTCTTTTGGAGATACATAGAACCCTAAGATTTATATATTAAAAAAAAAAAATTCCCCAGATGTATGTGAATATATTAGAAAACAAAAAGGTTTTTGTGACCATTTGGTCAAACTATGAGTCTAAATAATATTTTCTTTAAATATTTAAAATACATCTAGTAGTTTACTTGTGTCGTTGAGATTGATTTTCTTTTTATTATTTAAAATAGATAGTAGTTTTTTCAAATTATGGATTAAATTAGTGGCCTCTTATAAAGATTAATTTGGAAGTGCTACTCAACTAACATTTTTAAAAGAAATTTCAAATAAATTAATCCTTAAAAAAAACCTCTTTTAATATGATTTTATATTGAAAACACTCAAACAGACACCAAGGCAATTGAATGGTAAAAGAGAAGAAGTGAATCTTGAGAAACATCTGCATTTGATGATAAATTTTAACAGCTTAATTGGGTTCCTCTCCTCTTCCCTTCTCTTTACCCAAAAAGAAAAACTAAAAAGTTGAAGCATAAATGACAAAAGAGAGAGAGAGCCTCTTCTTCCTAAAAAATACTGCATTTAGTTTTTGAAGATTTTCAGAAACAAAACAAAAAAAAAAAAAAAAAAACACTCCCTTAAAATTCTATATCTATCGTTTTTTCTTCGTTACTAGGCTCCGCTGCTTGATTTCGATTTCTTGTATCCTTAGCTATTATACCACCACTGTGTTGAAAACCTATAAATCAGTAACTAATTATAGTAAGAGGTTATTTAGCCGAATTCCTTAGATCAACGTGGGGCGTTATCAAAGATGAAGGATTACCTGCGGGTGTTGAAATTCGATCATTGGAGCTAGTTCCGTGACTGGTGTTGCCTATAACAGATAACCTTCCTCGGAATTCTTGTGGTGAAGCTGTGTTGCCTGCCACACGTGCTTCGAGATCCCCACTTGGTGACATGTTTTCACCAACTGGGCACGCGGCAGATTTTGGTGAGTAGGTTGTTGACCAAGATCCTCCATTTGATCCAGCTAAGGCCATTATAACATCTGCCTGAAAGTTATCATGCAGTAACAAAGAAGTCAAGGCTTGCAATTTGCATTCAAGTGATTCAATTAACAAATAACATATGCGAATATCCCTCAGAAGCACGAAAAATAAAGGGTTCATGTTTGGTGTAGCTACTAAAAAACCCGTCAAATGCCCTGTAGATTCTGTTTTAACAGCTCAAGTAATACAAAACTTCACCCCTACAGGTGAGTACACCCATAGAAAATCAAAAACTCATCCATAGTTATGTAATGGCTCCCTCGCCTGAAGCTGAAAGAATAAAACCAGAAACTTGAGGAAGGTAGAAATCAAAATTGAGGACTTGACTCGTATTGTAGTATTATGAATTGTTTCTCGAAAGTGGGAGACTGAAAGCTAACCAAAAGTTATCCTTCCAAATCAAGTCCCTAACTGAGAAAGTAAATGTAAATCATATATAACCTGCCACCCCAAAACCATCTTTACAGCAGTAAAAAGAGAATCACACTCCCACAATAAGATCATTATTCAAGTCTGTCAATCATGCACATTGGTCAAATACCAAAAGCAATTGCTTCGAGCAGCATGCAACACAATCAACTGGTGCAACTGATTTCAATAATGAGCCAAAACTAACACCAAACAAAGATAGCCATATGGCTCAAATGCATGAATTTGCATGCAATATACTCTCAAGTCTCAACTACGTTTAGAGGCTTTTATGGCTCTCAAGTCTCAACAACCATAATTGCGAGGATAAGTGAGGAGCTCTACTCTATTGCCAGCAAAGAAAACCAACCCCCTTTCACTGACTTTGTTCAGAATCAACTTATCAGCAACCTGTTCCATTCTTGCTTGAATTTAGAAAGCTCTTCAGTGGAAGGATAAACAAGATCATTCTATATTAATCTCAAGAGCTTTGTCCACCATCTTTCCATGTCTTCATACAAGTCAACAAATGCATGTCAACTTGAGGAGGTACAGAAAAATATCAAGCTTCCTAATAGAAATCTAGCATAGCACAGTTATGAACAAAATCAGAGTATCAAGAGGTAACAACTCGTATCAAATTAGTCAACATGAGGCCTTCCGGAAGTTCAAACCAAGTAGTCCCAAGAATGCAAACAAGGACCACCTCAAGGCCTTATGGCAGTGATTACATATCTGAATGGAATTGCCAAGGTGCAATAAGCATAATCACATCCCCAGACTAAGTTTAAGTCACTAGCTAGCTTTGAAAGAAAATTAGAAACATGTTAACCTAAGGCAATGTCTAACTTGCAGAGCTAATCATTGGGTGATGACTTCTAGGCAACAGCTCAGTTTTGCAACAAATGTATGACATCTAATATGGAAGTGATTGAGAACCTAATGGACCCAACGAAATATGAGATATCCTTAATGATGTATCTTTATCCTAAATAGTATTAATTATGAAGTTCTTACTACACTAATAAGCATGCATAAAATTAACTAGAATTAAACTCCTTAGTGATTATACTCTTCAAAAGTGGTCTTCCAATCAATTAACAAAAAAAGGAACTTATGCGGCATGGTTTTTTGGTGCAGTCACTGGAAGGTGCCATCAGTGGTGCATGCAGGCTTCAGGGTCAATAACATGAGTTCAGGTAGAAATGATCTTGGGGAAAAAAAACATTTTTTTTTAAAACAATATATTACCCAGAAATCAATATGAAATTTAAAATAGTCAAGAGATGTCATGACACATTGCTTCTGCAATTTTTCTGATAACAACAGGAACTGAAATATGAGTAAGCCAAGATGATATTGATTATATATTCTTCCCTCGGATGATTTGCTCATACAAACCAATATAGCCAAGTAAGCAGTAGCAGTGCCTCAACATTGAAGCTGATATAAACCAATAACATTGAACACTTTTTCCAAAACAGCATATGCAAAAACTAGAGAACAAACCTTATTTGGATGGACATCATCAAAAACATGAGCTTG